>OY757904.1:81555501-81578001 GCA_963585895.1 Sepioteuthis lessoniana
GAGAGAAATGAACAGAACTTATTGGACAAATTGAATTATTTCTTTGTAGTGATTCATTTTGTAATTGTTCTCAACATGTTTTGACTTTAGGTCATTGTCAGCAGGAAAATTCTCGTGAAGAACTCTTTTAATCTTTTTAAATGATCTTTAATTGAGTTTGTATGAGACAAAAAAGCGATGAGAAATTAACTGGTGACAGATGAATGAAATTATTTTTTGCTATCCAAGTGTCTTCAACTGATTGTGATATGATCTCTGGTATTGAAGATACCTGACAGCAAGTTTTCTTCTTGAAAGATAGTTGTTACGCATAGGCAGGTTGTGTTTTCCAATTAGCCGTAACTGTTGGTCAATATGCAACTTAGACATTTGTTTGTTTCAAAGCAGTGTTTTGACGTGGGCTTATATAGCTATTAAAGTAATTTGGGGTCAACGTTTAGAGACGTTTTATCCATTTATCAATGTGTTTCTATTATCGTCAAGATACTGTATAATGCATTTTTTTCGATTATTTTGATAGTGAATTTTGCATATATATATATATATATATATATATATATATATATATATATATATATATATATGACTCGGAAAGCTGAAACCTACGTGGATTTCTTCGAACCCATTTGAACACACACACACACACACACACACACACACACACACACACACACACACACACACACACTCACCCACCTACACACACACACACACACACACACACACACACACACACACACACACACACACACACTCACCTACACACACACACACACACACACACACACACACTCACACACACACACACACATACACACACATATATATATATATATATATATATATATATATACATATATATATATATATATATATTTAAACCTGGGAAGCATGTGTTTTAAATTAACGGTAACTATTTTGATCAGATAGTTAACTTGGCCATTTGTCTATTTAGATCTCTCTCTCTCTCTCTCTCTCTATATATATATATATATATATATATATATATATATATATATATGTGTGTGTGTAAAGACGCTGAAAAGATATATATATATATATATATATATATATATATATATATATATATATATATATATATATATATATGAAAATGTACAAATTTGAAAAAGCACAGTGTCTTCAGAAGATTTCACTTATAGTTTGAATAATTTGCCTACGATAAACGTTTCGTTTTTTAAACGTTCATCGGAGCGTATGAATTTTTAAATGAAATGGAGAAAGTTTTATCATATTTACCCAACCCCTCCGCTCGGGTAGGATATGACACAAGGTCAATGGAGAAAGTTTTATATCATTCTATCTCCGTGGGTGGTTCTCAATTTCAAATCCATGTCATATAACTAGAGTTAGAAAATACAAGTTAAAAATCTCACATTTTACCTGAAAAAATCTTATCACATCAATCTATGTTCATATTTATAGCATTTTGTTCATATCTGCCAATTTTAAATATTTTATGACGTATCCATCTTTTTCAATGTCAGTTTGCTTCTTTTTTATTTCTCCCTCAGTCTGTTTGATCCAACTAGCAGTTTATCGAATTATATGTAAACGATAAAGCCAAATTATTTTAGATAATTGATTTTGCAACTTTTTAGTTCTAATTTGGCCACGTGAGACAAATTGAAAGAAAAACTTGGTCTCTGTTTGATAGTGTTGTGGTTTGAAATTATACTAGATTTACCAATTTTCCCGCTTATTTTATTGTGTATATAAACTAACATCTGAGACTATTTAAATTATGTTTGACCAATCTGTTAATGTTGTTTAAGAACACGAAAAGTTTCTCCCACCTGTTTTTATTACTATCCAGACATGGGATATCATAAACTCCAGCCCTGGATGTGATGTGGGTATTGTTATTAAATTCCTAATAGTCTTTGAAGAGTTACTGGCTGTTTTACTTTCCAGGTTGTTTAAGTTTTTTTGATGATGTTTGTGGTTGAATTGTTGGATAAAAGGATATATCTATGTAATGAATTATTATTCGAAAAATTATTGTTCGGAATTTTTGGAGAACATTTACGTTTGTGAATTTTTAGGGCTTTTACTCTGGCACGTTACATAAAAAGATTTTGGATATTGAAATTGTGCAAAAGGATTTTCTATCTAGTCAAATTCATAATCTAAAAATAATGGGGTGCATTTCTCAAGAGCTCTTAGATAAAAATCTATGATAATTCCCCATTTCATTTTGGTGTTATGATAACAGTAAAAATGTATATGGTCATTTTCATTTGGGGATTTGTGATAAATTTACATTCTAATTTCTGATGAACTTTAAATATACTTCTAATAAAGAAGTAAAATGTCCAAGAAAAGTAAAGTGTTGTTATTTTCTAGTTTATAAGTAAAATTAATCTATCAGCAACTTTTGTTAAGAAATTATTCCGTTGATTCATCATCTATATAACAGAAACAGTTAGCGTTTGGGGGTATTATAAATTTAAAGGGACCAGATTCTAGAAACTAAAACATCATGCAAGGGTCCTACTAAGAGGCTAACTCATGGGTAAGAAAAAATTGTTCATAAAAAATACCGTTATATCGCAAAAAGCAATGTTTCGTACATAATATGCAAATTTTGATTATTTTGTGAATAGATAAGACAATGTAATGTTTGTTTACTTGCGGTGAATTTCTAAACGACTGATACATTTGTGAATAGGAATATTAGTGTATAATGATTTTATATGGAGACTGACAAGAGAGTTGTTTTCCATGTTTATATTATTGTTTTTGTTGAGTTAATCACCGGATTTCTTGATGTGCAAATTGCAAATCATGCCTAAGAGAAGGTATAATATTTTGGCAAAAGATTTTGCGATGTAATTGGGAGGGGGTATATTTGTCACTGCCTCCCACCAGACAGGACTTAACACAAGGTCAATGACCCTAAGGTCGATTGTAGTGGGGATTTAGGGAAGGGGAAGATCGGACACAAGCCGAGTCTCGAGCCCTAATTGACTATGCTGATCATCGGCTTACTTAGTGAAATGTGGGTCTGATGAGCCAAGCTGGACTTGGACCAAAATCTTGATCCAGGTACGTATGCCTGATTATAGCTTAAACTGGACCTTGCTGTCCAGTGCTATACAAGGGGGACAAAGGTGTCAATGTTGCAGCTCGCCCACCTGAAGGTGGCCCAGCCGAAACCGGAGGCCATACGGCCTTAAGTCTACCTTTGTTGGACAATTCCTGCATGCGTCAAAGCCAACTGCAAATTAATGCCCTCGGCCTCAACGCCAGAGCAAGTATCTATATATATATATATATATATACCAAGACCATACCTAAATATAAAATTGCATTTTCTGTTCATGTTCAATGCGAATCATTCATTATATTCGTTATACCTAACTAGTCTTTGCAACACATTCCCTCGTTCAGAGATTATTATATCTAGAAATCAATCTTCTTGTTCTAGAAATTACACCCTATCGTTAACAAAGGCTTAATTTACCGAATGCCAGGTTTGAACCGTTGATTCTGTGATCCCCGATATACTAAACTGCCAAATGCTCAATTGGAATGAGAGTTGATTTTCAGTGTCCCTAATGGAAAATGACTCTAGTCAATGAAGACTGTTCAGTATATTTGATTTATTTCTATGGCACGTGTTATGAATAAATTCGAGGGAATAATATATTTTGCTCTTTACATCTATCGTGATGCAGTTCTTTGTGAATTCATATAACGATGACGCGGTTGTTGTTAACCCGTGCCAAATTGTCGGTTTGTACTTTTCAAAGCTTATGAAAAAACAAAACAAAATGGTGTCGATCTTTCGCGGCCCTGAGATTATAGCGATGGAAAACAGACTGAGAAATTTATACATAAATAACATTAAGCAGCGTAAGTAAAGGTGGCTACTGGAGTTAGTTGGCTTTTTGCCTGAATCTGGTGGATTTAAATTTTTTTTTATTGTGTGTGATTTCTATTAAAAAGAAGATAGAAAAAATGGATGAATGAAACCGGTGTGAAAAAGGAAGAGAAATTGAGATTTGAAAATTTGCTTCCTTTATAATAGCTCGGTCAGTGAGACTTAGAATACGGCCATAGTATCCTCAGCAGAGGGGAAAATCCTCCCACCAAAGTGTGTCCAAAATATGACAATAAATTGCATCGGATGGGGAGATTCCTGTTCTGGAGATATGGCGAGTGTGTAGTACCCTTTCATTGCCATTACTTACAGGTCCACTCTGATAAGTGATAGGATATGTTAGGGTCCCATCTATGGGTTAAATATATTTGTTTAAAAATTATTCGTATTCGATTGGACCTTGTGTAAAAAAAACCGTCTTAAGCGACATCTACAGAAAAATGTAAATATGAACGAGCAATAAACTTGACCTCTTAACCTCTTGGCAAAAGTTGTTGACATGCCGTCAGAATCAATCAATAAACTACAGTCGGTGGTCAGTCATCAGTTCTGAATCGGTGGTTAGTGTTGAGTCATCTATTCATTGCCATTATTCTGAGATCTATTGTAACCTACAGTTCTGGTGCCTGTGAAGGTTCCATCTATTTTCTTTTTGAAAATTGTTCGTTTTAAGAATACTCGATATCAGTTAGCCATTTAGAAATACTTGGAACAACACAAATACATTCAAACAAAGGTTTAGTTCAATTGTTTAATGGCGAATCAAACTTCTTGGATTATTCAATGCCAAAGTCATCCATGTAGAACAATACTAATTTAACCCATTGCTGGGGGATATGAAGTTTATATATTTCCCAAATGTATTAATTCGGAAATGAACGCCATAGCTCGACTGGAGCTCGAACTCACATACAAAGATGTTGCTGTCCAACATTTCAACTTTTACGCCGCAGGGACTTCCCTTAAAAGAAAGGATTATTTACAAATAAAATAGTGTAATTAAAAAATAAAAAAACGAAAATGGAACATTGAAAATAGAGTTATTACGAATAAAACATTTACAAGTGAATAAAATTTTGACAATAAATAACCCATCAGTGTGAGTGACAGCATATCTGGTCAAGTCTCTTGTACTCTTCTCCGTATTTTGGCCGATCGCAAGAATGCTGTAATTTGAACGGTCTCGATTCTTCCTCCGATCTCCAGCTCTTCCACTTGGATTAGGTGATCCATTTATCCTATTTACCAACCCCTCCGCTCGAGCGGGATATAACACAAGGTTAATTTTTAAGCGGAGTTTAACAGGTTTGAATTCAGAGTTTTCCTTCTCCTAGACTAGTTGCCTCACCAAGGCTGAAGAACCCAGTCTGCCCTACTATTTACCCATACATGGAGGGAGAATAATTCGATTCATACCTTTCCCAAGGGTATTAGTGCTATGTGAAATGCAGTCAGTCTCGTCCAGGATTTGAACTAGTGTCGCCGTGTCCATTTCCAACGACGATAACCATGACACCACGGGCACCTTCGCTATTAGGTGATCCGTTTATATTTCATAATTATTATTCACTCATTAGAGCTTTTCACATCAGCATTAGTCGATGGTTTTTCATTGGAGTCTGAGTGACAGCAAGTCTCCTCAAGTCTCCAGGATTCTTCTCAGTATTCTGGCCGTTCTCAATAATGCTGCCGTTTGGATGGTCTCCACCCGCCCGCCAACTTCCAAGCCCTCCAGTACTTTGGTTACTGTTCCAAACGCACCAATTACAATTGGTATAATTGTCACCTGCATGTTCCACAGTTTTTTCAATTCCCTAGCAAGGTCGAGGTACTTATCCTTCTTTTCACATTCTTTCAGTTTTATTCTGTGGTCAGCCAGGACATCAAAGACGACAATTTTGCAAGTTCTCTTTTTTTTGTTGATTATTATTAAGTCTGGTCTTCTGGTCGACATTAGGGGATCCGTATGTATGTCAAAGTCCCATTGGAGTTTATGTGTGTCATTTTCTAGGACAGGTGCTGGGTTGTGCATATACCATTTTTTGCATGGTCAAATTTCAATTTCTTGCACATCTCCCAGTGGATCACTTTACCGACCCAATCATGTCTAGTCTTATATTCCTTCTGCGCTAATTTGCTGCATTCGCTTATTATGTGATTGATGGTTTCATTTCTGTCACCACAGAGCCAGCATTTGCTATTTTGTTGCGTCTTATCTATTCTCGCTTTGATATGATTGGTTCTTACGGCGTTGTCTTGTGCTGCTATTATGACACATTCTGTTCCTCTCTTAAAGTTTCCTTTTCTTAGCCATGTCCAGGTTTGTCATGTGAGATGTTGATTATTAGTCCTTTAAACCGCACATATACTTGTTTTTCTTCCTATTTTTGTTTCCTAGTTATTGTCATTCTGTTGTCCATCGTGTTATCAGTATCGTTTCTGATGGCTGTAATGAGTCCTCCATCGTATTTTTGTATATAGTCTTCAAGTCACTCTATCGATGCGTCAACGCTGTCTTCAATGCTGGCAAGTCCTCTTCCTCCCTCTTTTCTTGAAACGTATAGTCTGTCAACGTCATCTCTGAGATGTAAAGCCTTATGCCTTGTCATTAGTTTTGTTGTTCTTTGGTCTATTTGTTTAAGTTCGTCTTTGGTCCACTTGAGAAAGGATCCGGAATATCTAACGAGTGGTACAGCCCAGCTATTTATTCCTTTGATGAGGTTTCTGCTGGAGAGTTTTGTCTTGAGTAGTTTTCTAGTTCTTCTGAGATATTCTTTTCGGATCTTGTCTTTCATTTCCACTTGTCTGATGATGTCAGCCCCCAAGTTGCCCAAGTATTTGTAGGTTTCGTTTTCTGCGAGCGTTTTAATCTTATCTTTGTTTGGTAGTTCCATTCCGTCAGTTATATGTCGTTTGCCACTTTTCATTACAAGCATGGCATACTTTTCCATGCCAGATTCCATTCCTATGTCCCGACTGTATATTCTAACTGTGTGTATTAGAGTTTCCACTTCTTTTTCAATTTTTGCAAATAGTTTGATGTCATCCATGTACATCAGATGATGGATTTTTTCCTGCGATCTACTAAGTTTGTATCCGGCTGTGCATTTTCTGAGTATGTGGTTTAGTGGCATCATGGCAATTATGAATAGTAAGGGTGATAGTGCATCTTTTTGGAAAATATCTCTTTAGATCTTTGCTTCAGCTAATCTTCTTCCTCCTACTGTCAATTCCACTATCCAGGTTTTCATGGTTTTGTCGATGAAGTTTATGACTTCATGTGATATTTTGTACATTTTGAGGGGGGTTATTATCCAGCTGTGCGGAACCATACCATATGCCTTTTTGTAGTCAATCCAGGCCATAGCTAGATTTTTCCGTCTGGTTATGCTCTCATTTAGAATGTGTTGATCTAGGTAAAGTAATTCTACTGTGCCTCTGGATCCTTTGCAGCATCCTTTCTGTTTGTCAGAGAACAATCCGCGGCTTGTTAGCGAGTAGTACATCTTTTCCCCTATTTGTGCTGTTAATATTTTTCACATCATTCGTAGGCAAGTTATGGGTCTGTAATTGTTTGGGGCAGTTCCTTTATTTGGGTCCTTTTGTGTCAATGGGGTCCTTCCTTTGGTCATCCACTCGGGTACGTGTGCTGTTTGTAGGCATTTATTCATTTCTAGTGCTAGTCTGTCGTGAATGGAGGTGAACTTCTTGAACCAGAAACCATGTATTCCATCATGGCCTGGCGTTTTCCAGTTTTATACTTTTTTAAGTGTCGTTTTGAGTAAATCAATGTGTATTTTAGCTTTCGAGCCATCTTAGAGTTCTTCTAGTTCTCTTGTGATATGATTTATCCATTCAGTCTTTTCATCATGTTTTTTAGTTACCATATTTTAGTCCAGAATCGTTGGGTTTCTTTTGCATCCGGTTGTTGGTATGTTTTATTGTCATCTCCTTCCAATTGTTGATAGAATTTTCTTTCATTGTTTTGGAATATCCTATTTTGTCTGTATTGTTTTACCCTTTGTCGATATCTCTTCAATCTTCCTTATTTTGCCTGTACTTTCTGGTATATTTCCTCAAGTTGAATTGTAAGTTTTTCCTGTGTTGCCTTTTCTTTCCTGTTCCTATTTATTGCATCATTTTTCTTTTGTTTTATCAGTTTTAGCTGTTTTCGTAGATTTTTTTTTATCTGAGTTTCTAGTTGAAATTCCCATCCTGGTTTTAACTTTTCTTTCGTGATTTTTGAGAGGATCCCAATTTTCTCGTAAACTAATTTCGCTCCTGCATAAATTTTTTCATTTTCATTATTATTATTATAATTATTATTGCGAGCTTCTCACATCACCTAGCGCAGATGAACTCTCACTGGAGTCCAAGTAACAGCAAATCTTCTCAAGTCTCCAGGACTCTTAGTATTCTGACTGATCTTAACAATGCAGCAGTTTGGATGGTCTCAATTCGTCCTTTGATTTTTGACTCTTCCAACCTCTTTATCATGCCTTTGAGGACCGTTCCAAACGGGTCAATTACAATTAGTGTCATCATTACTTTCATGTTTCACACCTTTTTTAGTTTTCTTTGATATTTTTTTTATCAGCGTTAGCTGGTTATCTTTCACTGGAGTCTAAATGAGAGTTTTCTCGGGTCTCTAGGATTCTTCTCAGTATTCTAGATGATCTTAACAATGCGCTGGTTTAGTTGTTCTCATCTTTTTCTCTGATTTCCTATTCCGCCAATCATTTTTTCTAGCCATTGGTGACCAATCCAAGCACGCTAACAGCAATTAGTATTATTGTCGCTATCATGTTCTACTAGTTTTTTTCGTTCTCTTGCAAGGTCCAAGTATTGGTTTATCTTTTCATTTTTTGTTTTGTTTTGTTTTGATCACTCAGTTGTCCACCATAATATGACAAATTCTTTTATTTTGTTAATCAACACTAGGTCTGGTCTTCTGGTCGGAATAAACAGATCTGTTTGCATTTCAAAATCCCAAAATTTCATGCGACTCATTCTTTAGGATGAATTCTGCTTCGTGCATATACCAGGTAGAAGTATAGTAAGTTATTAATTTCTGGCACAATTCCCAGTGGATTACCTTTCCCACCCAGTCATTATATTCATTAATTGACTTACCTCAAGTTTTTCACCCCAGCAATAGCTGATGGTGTTTCACTGAAGTGTGAATGACAGCAAGTCCGTTAGGTCTCCTGGACTTTTCTGGGTATTCTGGCCTATCTCAACAATAATGTAGTTTGGATGGTTTCAACTCGTCCTCTAATTTCCAACTAATTCAGCCCCCTTTTCAATCGTATGGGGACTGTTCCAAGTGCTCCAGTTACAACAGGTATCTCCGTCAGCCTCATGTTCCACAGCTTTCTTAATTTTTTGACTATGTCCAATTGCTTGTCTCTCTTTTTGTTTTCTTAAATTTTCGCCACTTGGTCCGCTGGTATAGCAAGTTCTCTTTTATTATAATTACTATTATTTTATTCCTTTGAAAGTTTTTACACTAGCATCGGCTGATAGTCTTTCACTGGAGTTTGAGTGACAGCAAGTCTCCTCAAGTCTCCAGCACTCTTCCCAGTATTCTGGCCGATCTTAACAACGCTGTCGTTTGGATGGTTTCCACTTGTGTTTTTATTTTCAATTCTTCCAGTCCCTTTACCAATCCTTTGGGGACTCTACCGAGCGCACCGATTACAATTGATATCACCGTCACTTTTATGTCCAATAGTTTTTTCAATTCCCTAGCAAGGTCCAGGTACTTATCTCTCTTTCTTCAATTTTACTCTGAGATCTACCAGGATTGTATAGTTCACAATTCTGCAAGTTCTCTGTTTTTGTTGACTATCATAAGCTCATTTCGTCTGGCTGAGATTAAGTGATCTATTTGTATATGAAAATCCCAGGGAATTTGTGCGTCTCATTTTCCAGGATTGATCCAGTTTGTGTATATAACATTTGTTTGCATGCTAAAATTTAAATTTTTTACACAGTCCCCTGTAGATTACCTTCCCACTATTATTATTTGTATAAACCTGTAAGTATTCCTCGCACCTCTTTGTCCACAACATCCCCCTTTACCATGTTGTCTTTTATAAGTCAGCATGGTTAATTTTGTGTCTTCTTTTATTCGGTCAATCCATCGTTTTGGTTGTCGTCATTTAAGTTTTCTTTTAATAAAGTCGTTAAATACGGTTTCGGTTTCTTTGTTAAATGGCATATCAACCTTTGTGATTCATCCTTGCAGAGGAACAGCAATGATGCTAATTAACTCATAGCTGAGGAGGATAAGAGGGTCGTTTCTCCCCAAGGGAAATCCAAAAGTGAGTGTAATAGCGCGACTAGTTTCAACTCGCTTAATTCGAAGCCACCATCCAAGACTTCAGCCACAATACTGATATCTAAACGTCAAGGCTTCGTTCAGACGAGTCAGTGCAAATTCTTGATATATTTTAATCAGTAGCCTCGATACTTTTTGATTCGAATTTTTGTTGAAAGACAAGATTATGAAAGTGCAGCACTTTCCATACTCACCAGATCTAGCTCTCTGGGACATTTTTTCTTGTTTCTTGAAATAAAAATTCATTTTCTGTATAAGATTTGAGGGTGTGTAGGATATTAAAAAAATACGACACAGCATCTCACTATATCAACAGTTTCACGAGTGCTTCGACCTGACAAAATTCATTGAAATAAGTGTATCGAACACAAAAGAGACTATTTTGAAGAAAACTGTGAGCTTCAATTAAAATACTTTTTTTAATATACCTCCTTGATATACATTAATCAAGATAAATAATTTTAAAAAACCCTTGCTCTACGGCAGAAGTTCAATACCATTATTAAAATTCGCAGACTCTTACACAGAGCCGACATAATAGGGTAGCGAGTGAAGATTGAATTTAGACACTAGTAATGGTCTAAAAAGCTGGAACTTGCCTTTTTGCTTACTTAAACTTTGCTTAAAAGGGCGCAAAACCACAAGTGCAAGATTATTAGTGAATATCGAATTCACTAGCTTACTATAGTTTAGAAGAATTGCTTTCTGCTTGTCTCTTTTCAGTCGAAATCTTTAAGATTTTTTTATATGACCATATAAGTTCCTCAGAAGACTATCCTGAACTTCAAGTTTCATGCGACCAGACACCAGGGAATGAACAGAAATGATCAGCCAGCAGAGCGAAAATTATATTACCATGAATATATTTCAGTTTTTCTATAAAACAATTAAGAATCAAAATGGCAAGAAAACAAGTCTTAAGCAAGATTTGCGACCAATTATTTTTTATAAATACTACCGGCCGTCGTTTTCTAACTGATTGATTGGTTATAACGACATGTCAGCCGGTATGGAGTTATGTTATGGAAAGCGTGTATATTATATTATATTATATTATATTTGTATCTGTAGTGTAAATGAGTCTTAAAACTTTTATTTCACACACATATATATATCAAGTATAGTTTTCACACAATAATACGATTTAAAGTGCTCCTATCTAATACAATTGATTTATATACAATCATAACTAAAATAATACAATTATACGGCTGGAAGTAATTATTTCTATTTAATAATAGTCATTCGTTAGTAGACTGTTATGTGGTTTCAAGTTACACATAATAATAATCCTTAGTATAGTAAAACAATTACAGCGTCAATTAAGTATTCTTAATATAAGCGATTTTCATTAAAATGGAATTAAGCGTCCCTATCAAATACAATTAACTTTTAAACAGATCAATTTAACCCATAGATTTCACCCTAACAGTTACTAACACATTCAGAGTGAACCTGGGAGTAATGGCAATGAAGAAGTACTCAGGACATCACTTTTTAAGAGATTCTTACCCTCTACAGGGGATACAGTCAGCGTTTTCTAAGCCTCGCCTACAGAGTAGTTTCGTTTTCTAAGCTATGTAACAAATGTAGTTGTACTATAATTCTGCTTGTTTTTTTTTGGGGGGGGGTCTTAGGGAAATAACTTCCGCTTTCTGACCGAGAAACATACATTATAATATCTAGTAAAGAGGAACTGGTAAGAATGTGGAAGATGAGGAGGAGGAAAATGTGTGATGGAAGAACTATAAAAGACAAAGGAGAAAATTAAAGGAAATCAGGTGAAAAGAAAAAATAAATGTATATTTATAAAGAGATAAAATAGATGAGTAAGGACGAAAGAAACAAAGAATGACAGGCTTGCTGAATGGTCAAGAAAAAAAAAATGGTGTTTATTATCGTTTGAATCGGGGGTTATCGAGTGAAGATCTTATATTCCAGGCATGTACCGATGGAACGGTGATAGAATGGCGATGTATTAAAAATCTTTATGGGGAGAGAGAGAGAGAGAGAGGAGGGAGAGTAAAACAAAGATAAAAGAGCTAGAACAATCTCAAATATGTGCATTCATTATTACTTTTTCGCGCATGAAACAATTGTTTTTTTTATTCAAACATCTACATAAAAAACATGGATAGGCAGAGAAGATTGGAAGAGATAAGGGAAATAATGAGAAGATACAGACAGAAGCCAAGAGAAGTGTGAGATAATGGATAATGTTAGTTGTAAACCTACATGGAATTGACTCGAGTACAGCTCGTTAATTAATAAATATTTATTTTGTAAATGAAAAAAAAAAATGCAGTTTTCTTCGCAGCCAAACTATTTCTTTCTTTCTTTCTTTGCTATGCTAATATCCAATAGCATCACCTGTGGAAATTTCTCTTTTTATAAGTCTTCCTTTTCTTATTTTGTTACATAAACATACAAATCTTGTTTCATTATGCGAGGGATTTTTTTATGTTAATGTGCTCAACAACGCATGTAAGTAATTAATTAAAAATCGGATTTGGATAGTTTAATAAAAACAATAAATATTTATTTTTTGGTGGGTATGAATTCTTTCTCAATTTAATTTTTTTCATCCACTCAAAAATTGTTATGAATTATAATTAGATAAAAGATATTTTAAAAGAAATTCTATTTCATCGATTGCATTCTGGAGTATTTTTTGTAAAAGCATAACAATCCCCGACCAAAAAAAAACTAATTAAATTTCATAAGATTGTATGAGAATTTTTGCGTAAATTTTTTCATAGATTATTATTTATTCATTATTACTCTATGCTTTCTTCTTTGCAATGATATAAGGTTGGTTTGGTTATGGTTTTTGGCATAAAATTATCCTAGATGTGTTGACGTACCATTAGAACCAATCAGCAAATCAATCAGCCCCTCAATCAACCAATCAGCCAATCTATCGGTCAATTAGCCAATCAAGCAACCAATAAATCAAGCAATCAGCTAATCAATTAGCCACTCAATCGACCAATCAACCAATCAATCGGTCAATCCGCCAATCAAGCAACCAATAAATCAACCAATTAGCCAATCAATCAGCTAATAAATTAATCAATCAGCCAATCAACCGATCAATCAGCATATCAAACAACTAATCAGTCAACCAATTAATCGATCAGAAAACTTAAATTTACTTGTTAGAAGAAGAGAGACAATAAGATTACATTGAATCTTGCTATGTTTATTTAATCGCATATCAACTTTCATGGGTTATTTAATGTTCTAGTAGATGAAAAGTAGAGGTGCTATTTAACCCATAGCTGGGTGAGCAAGGGGGTTCATACCTTTTCCAAGAAAAGTGAACTGGAGTTACAAACTCGCTTACTACCATCACGTAAGCCATTACACGATGGGGTCTCCTTCAAATAAGAGTAATTAGGCCAATTTGGAATAAATGACCAGTTAAATTTTGTCCGTTAATGAATAAGAATATTATCGGAATTGAATAGTTTGTTAAATTTCGGAAATTTCATCACGTTAATTTATTGATTTTCGAAAATTCTATCATGTCAAGTTTAAAAAAAACAAAAAACTTCCGAAATAAGTTTTCAAAATAAACGTTTTTCATTTATTTCTTTTACTACTCATTTTTATATCTTCCATTATTTTCTTTTTTACATTTTTCTTTCTTCCATCTTTCTTTTCATTTCATTGAAGCAGACGTTAAGCGTCTGATGAACTTAATAGTTTGACTTTGTGACTTAGTAAGTTGACTTTAGACATTAGGATATAATCTGATTTAATAGCAATTTCAAAGCTCAGTACAAAAGAGGAATACCTGGCTCCCAGCTGAATCTATTTTAACCGGTACCAACTTGCACTAACTAGCCGAAAACCAAGGAGCATTTTACAGAGCTCATGACACGAACCCTTTTGGATAATAACTAAAGAGAGAAACAGAAAAATGGATTATCGCTTTCCATACTGACCGGTCCAATCTAGCCAGCTAAACACGAGTTTTCGTTTTCTATTAATCAATAATAACAAATGGCCATAGAAGAATATACGCTACTAAAGCAGCTCTAGCAATAGAATATTGTCCACGTAGCAGCAGCGTCCTTCGAAATTAGCGATTAGAACTTATAATTTCTTTCTTGATAAAGTTATTTACAATTTGTTTTTCCTTTTCGGCAATTCTGTCGGGTTCAGTTTTTCTGGAAATGACAAAAACGTAAGGGTTAGTCATTCGCTTTCTGCGAAATCGCTCGGTATAAGTTTAGTGGACGATTACGTAGCCGTAAACGAGTACATGATTTTTATAAAGGATTAATTTCGATAAACACACACACACGCACACACACACACACACACACACACACACACACACACACACACACACATATATATATATATATATAGAGAGAGAGAAAGAGAGAGGGGGTGATAAGACAAATAGGAGAATTTCTTTCGAGTTATCTATTTTTTTATTGTTCTTAACTAGTTTCGACATTTAGTCCTCGCCAGGAGAAAAGTTTTTGTCAAAAAATTTTTTTAAATATTTTAAAAATTGTTGATATCCCACAAAAGTAGTAAAAATGAACTGGTAATGTAACATATCCATTCGTTGAATGATAATTTTTTTTTATTGGTATCCAAAAGTCTTCAAGTCATATGATCTCTGCAATCATAAACACCTGGCTGTGTGCTCTCCACTAGGAAGATAAGCATAGCTTTGGTATGTTTCAAGTTAGCAGCAATTTTATTGGTCAAATATTTAATTTAAGCATTCGTTTATTTAGGTCTTTATGTGTTCCTCCATAATGGTCCATCCTATTTCAAAACGGTGATGATGGTTTGGATTGATGTTAAAGCCATTTGAGGTTAGTGTTTAGAGACATTTTAGTCATTTATCCTCGAATGTTTCTAAAATCACATATTGTCTAATGTATTGCTTTCGATTCTTTCTATCAAGGTGAATTGTGTATCTCAGTTAAAACCATGAGTGTCATGGGGGAAATATTCAACAAGTATTAATTAGTTGTAATCCATAGATTTGGGCCAGAGTTTGGATCTACATAAAGCCCATTCAAGGAGCTATTTCAAAATCACTCCTCCTTATTTAATAATTTACGTTACGAGGCAAGTTCTGGTTTGTTGAGTTATGTGTAGCAATGTGAAAGAGAAAAGCTGCAAATGCCTAATATAGAATGGATTGTGCTGTTTTGAAAAAAATCTTGGAAGCAGCATCCGATAAAACAGCTGCTGTATGTCCACTAATCTATCTCATGAACCATTCAAATAAAACAAACAAGATATGCTGGACACTGCTGGAAAGGAAAGGAAGAACTCATCATTAATATTCTCCTAAAGTCTCCTACATATAGACGCGCCAATGTTGGCCGACCAGCAAAAATTTACATCAGCGCCTTGTGGACACCGGATGCAGTCTAGAGGACCTGTCAAGAGCGATGGACAATAGGGACGGATGGAGATAAAGATTAAAGAAAATCTATGCAAGATTTGATGATATATATATATATATATATATATTATTGATTATAATTCATAAATTCTTTCTTCATAAAGTAATTCATTTTGTAGTTGTATTTCATCCCGTTCCTATAGAAATTAAAATAGAAATATGTAATGTAGAGAAATTAGACCCGTTATTTTCATAGTTGTCTTCGATATTGTTCGGTGTATGCTTTGTGGGCGATTTGGAAGGTGTAACTGTAAACATGATTTTGATTTATTGTGAATTTACTGCGATTGTATGATTACTGTACTCGTACTCTCGTAAAAGCACAACGCTCAACATTTGACACACTTGCGCACCCATTACACTCGTTTACTCACTACGCTCGTTTGATTATGTACAATCACTCGCAAAATCACTCTCAATTTCAAATAGTCATTATCAAACGCCTTAATGTGAAAATTCTGTATCCGTAAGTTTTCTTTGACAAAATAAGTATTCATAACTTCATTTTCCAAATCTCACGTTATTAAAAACTAATGAAGTGCCAAAAATAATTCCAATATGTGCAATCGAACGTAAATGTTTATATTCCATGAATTTTTTCTGTATAATCTTTATTTTTTGGAAAAGCCAAAAGTTATACATCTACAAGCTATCAACTTGTTTTGGTATTCTACTATAAGATTTAAATATTCACGAGAAAAAAATCAAGTATCGACTTGATAAAGTTTTAAGGCAGTCCAAATTTATCTATCATTATTTCATTTTAATGATTTTTGGTAATGTTGACAATTTCGGATGTTGAACCAAATATAAAATGTTTTAATATTTTACTTGTAACCTTTTAACGGTCAGGTCTGATTTCCTTATGACTGATTGACTATTGATAGCTGTCCATGCCTTTGCTCGTCGCGTGTTGATGTCCGTCTCGGTTGATGAGACACTGCTTCCTAGGTAGGTGAACTTGTCTACTAGTTTCAGAGAGCTACCCTTCAGTGTGGAGATGTCGCCTGTTGATTAAAGCACATATATTCCGTCTTGTGTGCATTGACATGGAGGCCTATATCTGCAGTGGCTAGTTCCAGACTATGTAGCAGGGTTTCGGCTTAGGCGGGTGCATTTGCTAGAAGTGCTATGTCATCGGCGTAGACGGCGTCGGTAATTGTTTTTGCGGGGTACCTTCTGCTTCTTTCCTTTGTTAGCTTGAAACCGTTTTCTTTTATTTTATCAATAGATACTGCTATATGGATGCACTACATGGACGCTAACAAAAGCTTAACGGCAACTACACAAGAATGCTGCGAGTAATATTGAACAAAACCTGGAGGCAGCATCCCACAAAGCAGCAGCTGTACGGCCACCCATCACCCATCACAAAACTATCAAAGTTAGACGAACCAGACATGCGGGACAATGCTGGGGAAGTAGGGACGAGCTCATAAGTGATGTACACATGTGGACCCCTTTACATGGATGAGCAAAAGCAGGACAACGAGTCCGAACCTGCATACAGCAGCTCCGTGCCGATACAGGATGTAGCCCTGAAGACCCGCAGGAAGTAATGAACGATAGGAAGGGGTGGTGAGAGAGAGGATCAGGGATATCCGTGCTGATGGCGTGAAGTGATGATGATGACTTGTAACCTAGCCTATTGCACCATTCCGCTCCTTAATGATAAAATTTAAGCTTTATAAAGTCAGGGTTAGCTCAGTTGCTTCAAGTTAAGCTTCCTTGTTTTCATCCTTTTAAATTTTGATTATTGAAAAAAAATGAATCAATTCAACTGTTGTTTTCTCAAGAAAAGAAAAAGATTAAAAACAATTTCCGGCTAATTTTTTTAAACGCTCAAATAATTCTCTTTCTCCACGAATAAAATACTATTTCATCAAAATGTCATCTTCAGGGTTTACAATTGTTTCGAAAATTTGTCACGTTTGTAAAAATCGCATAGGATTTTTCCCACGATTGATGACGTCAGCATGACGTCATAATTATGTCGAAAAGATTTTTTCCTACAGCTGAATATAAAAATTGATTTATTATCTAAAAGAACTGGTGTAACAAAACTAATAGAACATTTTAAAAAACACGTCTTCCAAATTACGTCAAAACAAGTAAAAAATGTTGAGTAATGATGATACGTCACTCTATATTTTCAATTTTATGTTTGTAGCGTGCCCTGGCCGTAAAATTAAAAGGTATTCAGTAGGAAAGAAGTAAAGTTGACAGGAGATTCGAAAATAGACGCTGGTCGGTTGCCAGAGCGCCAATATATATATATATATATATATATATATATATATATATATATATATATATATATATATATAAATATATATAACAGAAAGAACACATATAAAAAATATAGAATTATTTCTGTTTGGTGCATGCCTGGTGATTGATTTGTTAGCATGAAAATGCACTCACTAGCGTTCTTAAGGAGAAATACTGTTTTTCTTCCTATATATATATATATATATATATATATATATATATATATATATATATATATATAGCCTATTATATATTTGATAGGAAGTGTCAGTTCTTCTGAAAGTTTGTTAGTAGGACGGGATAGAAGCGGGAATGTTTAATCCAAACACTAGACATACCACTTGATCTATTTGCATTGTTAAGTCTATTTCACACTTTCCTGATCGGCTAATCCTACTTCAAATTGCCTTTGCAGACTTTCAGTAGAGAATCTATAATCGCCATCAATTTTCAAGCATATTTTTAACGCGTCTCTTTCATCCAAGGAATCGTTTTTTTAAAGAGCTTTTAACATTACTAAAGCTGTTAGAAAAAAAAAGAAACCCCTAAAAAGCACCAGAAATGAAATCATCTCTCCACGTAATAAATTATATGATTTTTCTGCTGCTTTTGTGTTAGAAGCGTAATTAAGCATGTACATTTTTTACTTACAAACATTTATTTTTATTTAGTTTTCCTTGTTTGTATTTTAAATCTTATTTTGTGGTAGTTTTACATCTTTTGATTTTTTACAACTTTTTAAATAAGTGTTTTCAACAGAGTATTCTTTTTATCTTGCATTTTGATAAAACAACTGAAATAATTCTATTATCAAATCGTTTTTATGAGTACTCTGCTAATCGAAAGCAATACTAGATATAATGAAAAAAATTTTTTTAAATATTTTTACCTTTAATTCTTAGCAAGTTTTATATCTTATACCCTTCGAAATAATGTCTGCTTTCATCTGTATATTCTCTGTCTAATATTTAAAAAAAAAAAAAAAGAAAAAGAAAAAGAAAAAGAAAAAAAACAAACAAGGCACTCATAGTGCAATAGTTATCATCACAGGAAATCGTCACGGCGAGTCTATATTCTGAATGATGCTGTTTGCAATTTACTTAACGTTTATGTCTTTGAGAAGGTATAAATCTAACTATTCTCCTTTTATCTATGAGTAATTAGTTTTACAACCAATCTGGGAGAAGGAAAACTGTCAAACTTCACTTAAAAACTGATGTTGTATCACATTCTGTTCGTGTGAAGGAGCTGGTAAATTCATATATAAAAAAATTATTGTAATATTTAGATGAGTTACTGATACTATATTCTCATCCTAGACGGAAATATTTGGGACGATACTTCGATCTTCAATAACATGCACAGAAACTACCCTCTAATTTTAGGGAGGAGTACTGATCCATATATAATCCAGATATTTTTTTATGAATACAAGTCTTTGAACATGAAAATCAATTTGCAGCTGAAACCAAGGTAGATAATACCAAGGAAAGCTTTTTTTTTCTTAGTAAAAAGAGAACAGCTTACAATAATATGGTCATCTGATTTGATGCAATTATCGCATATGAAATCGGATCTTTTTAAATATTGGTTCAGAAATTTACTTTTTAGTCATTTTTTCTCATATTTAACGCAAAAAAAAGTTTGCCTTTTCTATGGTGCATAGTAATATTTCTTTGTCATTTGATTCACAAAAATTTTACCTATATATATATATATATATATATATATATATATTATATGTTATCCTCTTTCCGTCTGGGAAGAAAATCCAGATTGGTTCCATCAAGGAATCGACAATCACTACTCTTAATAGATCAAGAAATAATGGATTATGAATGATAAAAAAATAAAATATGATGCATTCTAAAAGTGCCTTGCACTTGGGAAGTGACCATGCAACCATGCCATTCAAGGAAGCTATTTTGCTGTCTCTTTTGAGAGAAACTGAGAGACAGAGAGAGATGCATAACAATAACATTATGTGATTTATGTATTATATAAAATATACTACAAAAATATAGAAGGCTTGTATTTATAAATATATGTTCAAACCTTAACCTATTTACGTATCGAGAGTACAACATTAAAAGGTGATTGTACTTGAGAGCAAGAATTCTAATCACTGCATTGAAAGAGGTTTACTCTATAATAGATTTCCGTGTTTTATATGTATGAAAAGGATAAAACGTTCAAAGATTCATTTATGTATGTATATATCTATCAATACATTTGTGTGTGCGTGTCTGCTCACGCACCTGTATGTGTGTAAGGTTGCAGTGTGTCGTATCATCACAGAAATCGGAATCAGCAAAACAAGTCCTGATTGTGACTGAAACTTAACCAGATCACAGCAGGACTTTAGAAAAAAGTCTCAAATCTACTTCTATTTGCATTATTTGACATCGTCTAGAAAGCATAGCAGAAACGTTTCATTTGCCATGCTGGTTGAGAGAGAAACAAGCTGGAGAATGAACAGTTGTGTCACAAACGACAAACAAACGAAAAGAACGCCTTTTGTGCTGGTACTGATTAGTGTACTAAACTCGTAGACCGTTGATAGTGATGGGTGCAGGCAAAAAGGCGTTACTGTCATTGTCATCCTTGACATAGATAGTTGTAAATATTCCATGTAGTAGTGAAATAAATCTTGAGAGATCATATATTGAGACAGACAGACAAACAGACAGACAAAGACAGAGAGATGAGAAAAAAGTGGTTCTTTAGTTCGGAAATTAAGTCTTGGAGACAATTGTTTAAGTTCTGTTTGATTTGGCCTGCTCTTCTTCATTTCTTAATGGCATATTAACTCCTTATGGGTGATTTAATGCTGAAATTTGATTCATTTGTAAATTTTTTATTGCTTTCATGGCTATATTTTCACTAACCATTTATTTTCACAGTTATAAATCAAATCTTCCTGCCTAATACAAATGATTTGCACATAGTTACAAGATTTCAAGTATTTCGATCTAATACGAATAATTTCGAGGGGACCTGTTTAATACCAAGATATGACCCTAACAAATTCTTCAACACCCGGTCAAAATGGATCTTGTTTTGTCAACGTATTTTATTTATGTATTTACTAATTATTAATTTGCGCACAGTTTCAAGTATTCCGATCTAATACTAATAATTTATATACAATTATATGACTTCAGTCGTTCCTATCTATACTTGTAATTCTTAAACAATTACTTGACCCATAGATAGGAACTTACATTCATATTGGGGAGTATTAATCCTCTTCAGGGAATGCAGTTGACGTATTCTAAGCTAAGCCAATGGGGTGAGTTTGAGTCTTGTTGTGTTAAACAAATTGATAAAAAGAATTTAGGGTTTTAATAGAGTATAAGACTCATGTATATATTAACCGCTCATTTCAACTAGGAATATTAATAAAAACTGTTTCATGATCCATTGAATGTTACTGGAACTTCAATAATGTTCCCTTTTCAGTACAGTTCAAATCAACTTTCTTTTCGTGTTGTAGACTAGTATATAAAATTCCAGTATTTTGAATGAAAATGGTATTCTTATATGGCAACTCGCATTTGTCGATGTGGGATCAGATTAACAAAATTCAATTCTTAAACATTTCAGCAAAGTAATCGACGAACTGTGTTCCATTTAAATAGTTAATTTTTTCAGTGAAACCATCGCAGGGAATTCGACTATAGTTCAATATGTAAAGAAGACATGAACTGTGCATATATGTAATAATTCCCTGAATGTTGAAATCTCTGTGAATTTAGTAACTTTGTTTACTTTTTGTCTAAGTTCGTATGTATTATTTTCTATTCAATTATTTTGTTATTCAGTTTAGAAAGATTATTAGAAATATGTATTCAAAAACAAAATTCAAAGAACTTTTCTAAAAACAAAGAAAAAACTCATCAAAATAAAAGTCTTTTTGTTTATATATATATATATATATATATATATATATATATATATATAATGATTAATAAAGAAGAACATCCTAAAAACATGTTCATTCATATTATTTTCTGATAATATTCTAAGATTCAACGAAAAGTCATCGAAAAGTTTGCTAAACTATTTAGACATCTTTTATGTCGTATATGTATTCCTTAGTAACATGCTTTGTTTTTTGGCCGATCTCTCTCTCTCTCTCTCTCTATATATATATATATATATATATACACCAGTCGATAATCAATCATTTAATAAAGCACTAGCCCTGCACACACATTGCTGAATTTTGATTTTAGATTCTTTGTACATTATGTTGAATCATTCAATCAAGCCGATTAATGGACAAGTGTTAGATTAAGTGCATTGACGAGAGGAAAATGATGTCGAAAAATGAATATCTTAAGTGTTCTTTTTATAGTTTAACTATATTCGGTAGTATTGGAATTAATGAATGGACTATTTCTCTTTCCTTCGTATATATATATATATATGTGTGTGTGTGTGTGTGTGTGTGTTATGTAGATGTGCAAACATATGAATGTAGATATTTACTAATTTTTATTTGAAAGACAATTTTTGGTTTGGTATTGTATG
>OY757904.1:81583001-81790501 GCA_963585895.1 Sepioteuthis lessoniana
AAAGAGAGGTTGAGTTAGAGATAAACTAAAGAAAAAGAGAAAGAGACAATGTAAATAAGGAAAAAGAAAGCGACAGCGAAAGTTATAGCGAGAGACGTAGATGAGGGTGAGTGATAAAGATGGTGTAAGTGAAAGCACGCACAAAAAATGATAAAAGTGAAAGCTGAGTAATTGGAAGAGTGAGTGTTGTGATTGTGTAAGTGATGCTTAAAAAGAATGGAAGAAAGAGAAAACACTGATATTTAAAGAGAGGAAGAAAGAAGAAAAAAGAAGAGGGGAACGAAAGATGGCAATGAGAAAAGGGACAAAAATGTACAAGTGTAAAGGAAAACTGCTGAAGGAAAAAATTGGAAAAGAAGATTGAAAAGAAAAAAAAACTGACAAGAGAAGAATAAGAAGGGAAGAAGAGCGAGAGGATAAAAAGAGAGAAAGGAGAAGAAAAAAGTACTAAAACGAAGGAGGTAAAGAAGAAGTTGAATGACAAGAAGAAAACTAGCTGAAAAAGAAGAATAATATTTAAAAGGGAAAAAGAGAGAAGAAGAAGAAGAAGAAGAAGAAGAAGAAGAAGAAGAAGAAGAAGAAGAAGAAGAAGAAGAAGAAGAAGAAGAAGAAGAAGGCAGGGGTGGTATTAAGAAAAAAAAAGGAAGAAGAAGAGTTGAACCCATGCCCCATCACACACACACACACACACACACACGCACACACACACACACACACACACACACAAAGAATTTGACGAAGTAATATTTTCGATATTCGAAATTAAAGATAATTAATTATAAAATATGTTTTACTAATTTAAATGTTTGCTTAGAGTGCGTTATATAAAGCAAATCATTGACCAATGGCAACTGTCCAGTGTATCCAGCGGGAAATATTGGGTTCTAAGAATAAAGTGGGATATTGATGAAAGATAATGGATATCCTGGGACACAGAGGGTAGATTTTGTTAGGACATTTTATTTCACTGATCAAAGAAAGGAATTGGGATTAAGTGCTTGTTTGGATATATCTTTGTACATATATCTATATATGTTTTGATTTATATTACCATTGATGCATAAAAACAAGCTTTTATTAAATTTTCTTCTTCTGGCACAAGGACATGGATGCGTATGAAATCCATTTGACATGAAAGGTTTAACAAATATTACGCTTAAGCAAAAGATCATGAGGAGTTAAAATGCCAGACTGCCGCCTCAAAGTCATCAAAATCGAACTCTAGTTGCGCTATTACGTTAACTTTTAGACTAAACGTTTTGGAAAAGTATGAACCTTCTGATTTCTTTGTTCTGGGATAAATAATATCACTGCTGTTCTTTTATAAGGATGGCTTTGGCATTAATAACTCACGAACTTAAACAAAGAAATTAAATAAAACCATTTATCTGTCGATCTCGTTCTGTCACCATCTATCGACCTATAGTATTGTACGTAAATAGATAAAACAAATATTACAAGACGTATTACAAAAGTCTACAAAATTGGAACTCTGAATAAAAGCAAAATACACCAACAGCATTCACTTGTAGAAGAGTAACGCCCTCTAAAATATTGGTGTCCTAGTTGTGACACTAAAATGAAGACTGGCCCAGTCGACTGCGGCTGTAGAACATACTGACTGCACCTTTGCAGGTGGGTAAGGCAACCCCAATGAGTGTCCTTGATATGACACTAAACAATCTGATGGTGAGGTCCAGTGATGCTGGAGCTTTGGGGAATGTGGAGCACCCTCTCATTGGCATCGCTCCCCAATCCACTCTGTCCCAGAGTGGTAGCACTTGATAGGACCCTGTCTATGGGTTAAATAGAACTAAACTGCTTACTCATGATAAACTAAATTGTTTGAAATAGAACTATTTTTAACATTTAAACTGTTCTTACGCTAAACTGAATCGTTTGAATTAGAACTGTTTGATTAAACTGAAGAGCTTTAAATGGAAATGTTTTTGACAATTAAACTGTGTACTCATGCTTAACTGATTTGTTTGAAATAGAACTGGTTATTTGTATAAAAATGGATTTGGCATTAAATCACCTACATTGGTTGATATGCCATAAAACCAAACCAAAGCAAACCTAAACTAAAGACGGTGGTGAGGCTCCAGTTCTGGAGCCCTGGGGAGCGTGGAGCCAAATTTTTATTGCTGTACACCCGGGTTCAGAGTGGTTGAACCTGTAAGGCTTTCATCTATGAGTCAACTAGATGTTTTACATAATGAAGATAATCTGTTTAAAATCATCGTAAAGAGATGTGTGGTATATAATTGGAGACTATAACTGACAACGATATAAAATAGCCCAACAAAAGTTGACGCGATGTAAAACAAGCTAACTATATATATATATATATATATATATATATATATATATATGTGTGTGTGTGTGTGGTTGGTTGGTGTGTATACACACACACACACACACACACATATATATATATATATAGTTGTTTGCGTTTTTCCTTATGTTAATACCCTTGAAAAAACCTTAATCATTCTCTTCTCTCCCATCTATGGCTAAAATAGTAGGACAATCTAGGCTCTCTAGCAACTAATCTTGGAGAAGAGAAGACATTGAATTCAAAATCTGTAGAGGGTTATTCGGGAGAATCAGTGGAACATAGTTGAACTATTCTTGCTTTCATCACGTCCAAAAAGAGTGCTTGGACATCTACTAACCTTCGCCACTATGAACAAAACCTGTTTTTAGGTTACCCAGTTAAACAGTTGGGTCCTTATGTCAAGATCAATGGGAAAGTTCATCATTCTGGATGATTTAAATCGAAATAAATCACACATTTCGAAAAACCCAATCTTGAGTCATATGTTTCTTCACTAATATCGTATGTGTATCCGACTGGCAGAAACAGTTCAATAAACTTACACTACTCAAAAGTTTAAAATGCTAAAGATCCTTGAAGTGCTTATCATAGAATAAAGAAATCCAAAACTAAATAAGATCTTAAGAGGAGGAACAGAGACATTTGTCACTGTGAAAATTTTCACTTGTATATCACCTCATGCATAAAACCATTATAACACATCCAAAGTCAACGTCGACCTTGAATTTTAAACCTTTCCCCCTGGCGGTTGAGCACTCTCGCGAAAGAATTACCAGTTGCCACTCGCATGATGCAAAGCTCTTTTAATGAATTGAGCACTCCGTAGCCGTTAAGCGATTATGGAAACAAAAGAAAAATTATACATATCGAGGTTGTCGATGGTGTACGGTAAGATTTCAGACTGGTGTAAAATCAGTCGAGTTTCGAACTCAGCTTGAAATCTCTCGCGTGTCTAGTCACACTGATGACTTATGATACCAAGTCCTTCTGCTACACACAAGATGCAACAAAAGGCCAATTTTTAAGCGGAATAATGAGTTTTCCTTCTCCTATACACGTTGTCGTTTGAAATTGAATCAATGATCTGGGTTCAAATCCTGGACGAAACTTTTTGCGTTTCATTTCGCGTTAATTCCCTTCAGAAAAGCATAAATCCACCAGTTCTCCTCCACAAGCCATGATTAAATAGACTGTTTTTTAAACAACCAGTCTAGAAGAAGTACAAATTTAAATTCAAACCAACTTTACTCCACTTCGAAACTGACTTTGTGTCACATCCTGCCTATTGCGGATTAGTTAATGCATACTTTTAGAATTTATTTTTTGAAATTAATCTATGTTGATATTTGATTTTGCAAGTATATGAATTCATTTTATAAGTGTGCGAATACAATTAACCTGAATCATGGAAAATAACCTCCTATTCTAAACAGCTAGATTCAAATTAAGAATGTCTGCCTGAATTACTAATAAGAGAAGTGAACATTTCTACCAAACATTGACAGATTCCATCACACGAGAGTTGACAAATATGAATATAGACCAACTGAATATATATAAATGTGCGTGTGAGAGACGATGTGTGGAGCCAATAAAGCTACAAGAAACCTAGCTCACATATATATATATATATATATATATATATATATATATATACATACATATATATATATATATATATATATATATATATATATATATATATATATATATATAAAATATTTGTGCTCATAATCTGAAATATGCAATTGGGTATGCGCAATCGACGTGTTCATTGAAACGTTGAAAAAAGCTGCCACAGTTGATTGAGGTCATGTGTAGGGTCAAGTGTCGCGCTGATAGTGGTGATTGTCAACTGGGAATTTCGTTAGAGGACATTGATGACAGCGTTTGTCTTCGGTTGATAAAAAGAAAGACATGAATAGAAAAAATGGGGAGGGTTTGAAAGACAAAGAGGAATAAACGTAAGATATGTGGAGAGAGATAAGAGAATAATAATTACAATGTTAGAATACTGAAGTGAGACGGAAAGAGACAGATACAGAGAGAGAGAGAGAAAGAGAGAGAGAGAGAGAGAGAGAGATTAGCAAAGAAAACATATAAGAAGACGTAAAGTGGAATAGAGAGAAGAATTTTAAAGTGAAAGAGAATAACATATATGCAATGATGAGTTTTAATATTATGAGAACCTGTTTAATAAAGTTTTGTCTTCCATGTGTCTACAAAAGAACTGTTATCAAAGCTGATGCGTTCTCTGAAAGACAGAGGAAGTTTCCCTTTTTCGCTCCTTATAACACTCTTTATTGACCAATTATCTTTCATGTTTGGGAAGCGGGTTTCAGAAAAGTGATGAATTTTTCATTGCAATTTGTAATTTGTAATTTGTTGGCCAAGGAAAGGAATCCGCGTGGAAAAGGTAGAATTCGTTACCTCTCGAAAGAAATCAAAACTGCGTCAAATCAGTCATAAATCAGAATCGATCTGAACAGGTACATACTAACTTCTTATGCCTGCAAATTCTGATATCATACATTTTATTCGCAATTATATATGTAAGACGTTCACAATAGTTATTTTACCAGCTATTATGATTGAGGTCAGATCTTATATCCACGTCGCCTGTTATATTTAGAGAGTCGTCTGAAGTATAGGATTGTCATTATAGGTCATTATTGCATAAACTGTCGGCGAAGTCACTTGCTGCAGATTTGTTGATGTCAAGAAGTTGAAAACACACACACACACACACACACACACACACACACACACACACACACACACACACACACACACATATATATATATATATATATATATATATATATATATATATATAGTGTCTTTCCTTGGTCTGTTCCATGTCATCAGAGAGATATTTACGTTTTCATCTTCCTAACATCCATAAATCCGCAGCGAAAGACATCAGAAATTCCTTTAAGGTTATATATATATATATATATATATATATATATATATATAGAGAGAGAGAGAGAGAGAGTGAGAGAGTGAGAGAAAGAATGATATAAACTGTTAAAAAACAAGTTCTTATAAAAGTTCACAAGACACACTTATATGCGAAGATGTGGACAAATGTTAAAATCAGTACTGTTAGTTTTCTAATTTCAGTTTATCTATCTCTTGTCTAGAATTTCTCTCTCTCTCTCTCTCTCTCTCTCTCTCTCTCTCTCTCGATATATATATATATATGTGCGTGTGACAGACGATGTGTGGAGCCAATAAAGCTACAAGAAAACCTAGCTCATATAAAATAGGAAGACGGGAAAATCTAAATCAGAATAGGAATAACCTTATGAAAATAAAGAGTGAAAGTGAGATGAAAGAAAGAAAGAAAAGGGATGAAAGAAATAAAGTCCAGTCAAAAAGCAAAAAGAGATTGTGGAAAAAATTTGAGGTTACAAGAGAAATAAAGTGATAGATAGATAGATTGATAGATAGATAGTGAGAGGACATTTTGTTTTATTTTATTGAGAGTCATTAACAGAAGAACATAACAAAGCAGGAAGTCTAATCTCCAGGGAAGGCAATAAAAAATAGGAAGAAAGTGAAACAAGCGTGTTGTGTTTCAGCCACTTATGAAATGAATCGAAGTGACAAACAGACACGTCCACAGACAGACACTATGTTATATAGACATGAAGAGAAAAAGCTGAGGGATGTTTGACCAAAGGCTGGCATTTGGAATGAATAATTTTTTCTTAAAAAACATACAAAACAATGATTCTGTCATCATAGCAATCAAGCCACGACTGATATCATTGCTGTTTCTCTAATCATTTTTATCCGTAACGAATTAGGGATAATGTTTATATTAAATCCTTATCATTTGGATGCTGAGAGAAAGAGCAAGGTCGGCTATTATTATTAGTTTGGTTTATTACTTACTTAATGTCCGTTTTTGTCAAAAAGTCAGTGGATGATATGAAACGACAGCTTCTGGGAGACGTCAGCTGAAGTGATTATGATATGCAATAAATAATGATACTGTTGCTACTTAATTCTTTTTGTTACAACACCTCAGGCTGTTTATCAGGTTAAATTTGCATAAAGTATATTCTTCCATACTATTATTGATGCTGATTGGTTGGTTTTTCGGCATCTCAACTATTCCATTTAGTAACATGGTTTCAAGTATTTCTATCTGATACTAATAACTGACACACAGTTATATAGTTCAAAGTAACTGTTCCCATTTAATAATAAACACGTTTGCACACACTTATATGGTTTAAGTATTCATAATATTAATAATTGAACCTTGCTAGAGAACTAAAACAACTGTTGAAGATGAAGGGGAAGGTGGTATCAATTGTTGTTGTTACGCCTGGTTAGGCCCATAAAGGTTTGAAAAAAAAACTTGAGGAACTAGAAATCGGAGGAAGAATCGAGACCATTCAGACCACAGCATTCTTAAAAGTAGAGAGAATACTGAGAAGAGTCCTGGAGATCTGAGGAGTCTTGCTTTCACTCAGAATCGTGTAAAAGTCCACCAGCTAAAGCTAGTATAAAAGAAATTGCAAGAACTTATAATAATGATAATAATAATAATAATAACAAAAGCAGCACAAAACAAAGTTATAAGGATCAAATAAGTTAAAGTGAAAATCGATAATACGTGACAGAATAGCAAGTGTAGGTTATGCAGAAAGAGATGAAACAATTAATTTCATAGTCAGTGAAAGCAGCAAACTAGCACAGAAGGAGTACAAGACTAGGTACAACAGGGTAGGAAAGGTGATCTAGTGGGAATTACGCAAAAGACTGAATTTTGACTATCCTACCAAATTCTGGTTTGTACATTTAAAAAAAAAATTTTTATCATACAACGTGTGAAAGCACGTGCGATGCTCTGTCCTCATCAGCCGCCAACCAGGGTGAATTGTGTTATCACCCTGGTTGGCGGCTGATGAGGACAGAGTATCGCACGTGCTTTCACACGTTGTATGATGAAAAAATATTTAAAAAAATGTACAAACCAGAATTCGTCCTCGAAAATGAGGCGCATAAAAATCTTTGGGATTTTGAGATCCAAACAGATCATCTAACCCTGACCGGAAGACTAGACCTAGTGCTAATTAACAAAAAAAAAAGATAACTTGTGATCAAGTTGATTTTGCCGTTCAAGCGAAACACACGGTGAAAATAAAAGCAAGCGAAAAGATTAAGAAATACTTGCTAGAGATCCAAAAACCTGTGGACCATGATGGTGATGTTGATACTAACTCTAGTGGGTGCATTTTAAACGATCCTCAAAGAGATCATTCAACTTTGTTGTGATCGGTCAAAATACTGAGAAGAGTCCTGGAGACCTGAGGAGACTTGCTGTCACTTAAACTCCAGTGAAGAACTCACAAGGAGTAAAACTATTCTTCATATAATTTTCTCTCAATTATGATTTGAAAAATACATATGTAATACTAATAATTTTCAAACTGATCTATTTAACCCATAAACGGGACACTAACAGGTCTTACCTCTTCGTATTACAATGAACCAGGGAATAATGGCATAGATAGGATAACTCCACAATCACCACAGCTCCAGAACTGGAGTTTAAAAAACGATCGAGGTAAATATAACTCCATGACGAGATCCCGTTTTCTCCTAGACTAGTTGCCCTACCAAAGGTAAAGAACCCAGTCTGCTCTACTTTTTTTTCTACCTAGCTGGGGTGGAAACCGAATAAAATTAGCCTTGATTTAATACAAGTCAAAATAATACTTGTAAATATTTGTAAACTGATGTTATGCAGTTTATAAAAGCATGAGAGATTCCACTAAAAAGTAACTCTCACTATAAATCATGAATTTTTTTCTGGATGAGATGATCGCAACGAGTTAACGATATTCTCGCATGCATTTCAGGATATAGAAACCCTCTATATTGACCTCTAAATCAAATCAGCAGATATGATGGAAGCGGTGTAGAAACTCCAAAAGGAAATGTTGGGCGAAAGCCAATATTGAAATGTTTTTTCTGCCTTGAATCAGTACAGGCACATTAACTTGGATTTCACGAGTGACCGAGCAAAAATGAAACAATAAAAATTTTGTATTCGCTTCTGGAAAGAGGTTGTTGTTATTTTGTTTGCTTGATTTGTTTTTTTTTTTTTTTAATTATCACTAAATGACTGTTTCAAACTGATATTCAATAATGTGTTTGTTTTTTTCTTTGGCTTAAGAACAATATTTTTTATTTGAGAATTCTATTTTCATATATTCATTTTAGACTCGTATTTTTTTATTCATGAAGCTGGATACATGTAATCGCTTAGCTGCGTTAAATCTACCTTCATGGTTTCAACCAGGTGCTGGTTCGGTAAGAATTGTTAAACAAAACTGAGGAGCGGGACCATTTCCTCAGCCGAGGCGTTACGCCCGGAAAATCTTTAATAAAGGAATAGTTTAAATAAACATAATGATTCCATTAATGTGGCACATAACGTGCCAAATTAATATAATCATAATTATTTAAACTATTATCACAGTATTAGAATGTACAAACTTGCAACACTTGTTAGCGTTTACGAGACTGGCTTTGTCTGGTAGAGTTTCAATAATGAGTAACTAAAGGGAATCAAACTCACTATACGATGATTTGCTCCGAACTTTCCTCACCTGAACATGTCTTGAATCGGGGTTCAAGTAATAAGCTGTAATTCAATGAGAAAATTGTGTATATTCAAGAAATTGGTATATCAACTTTATCGGTCTTTTTCTTCCCCACAAAGTTTTCATAGATATTAGTTCTCGGGAACTCCCTAAAAGTATCTTTCCTTTGTTCCAGTAAGTGAGTAATTCGATACATCCGATGTAGTGTAACGGTTATCGCCATAGGAAAAAGAAAAAGCTTGCTCAATGGTTAGAAAACAAGTTGAACTAGCCAATCAATTAATGAGTGAATTCATTCCTTACTAGATTCTTTACTACTAAGGCCAGTTGTCAGTTTCAACGAATATTTGAATCCAATGGCTTTCTGTGCAATACAAAGCTAAATATCGAAAAACCGTGAGTGACAGGTACTGTCATTTCTTTTGTCTTCCTGCATTAACTCTTCATCTCGTTTGTTGACCCACCAAAGTTGACTGCCGAAGGCAAATCTGGTTGCCTTTGTCTTGGCCAAGCGCTGTGGAATATATAAGATTTACAATTAGAAATCAGTTGCTCTCAGTGATTGAATTGATTTCACTTTGTTGCAGCTTAGTTTGAGTAAGAAACCAAATGGCAGTATTTACTGCATAATCACTTCCCGTCATACGCAATCATTTATACATTTATACATTGTGTATATGTGTTTGTGTGTGTGTTTGTACACACACACATATATATATAGATATGTATGTAATATATATATATATATATATATATATATATATATATATGATGTAAATATGATAAACACGCACTCGTGTATATACATATATATATATATATATGTGTGTGTGTGTATGTATGTGTGTTACTGCTCATATATATCATGTATGTGTGAATGCATTTAGGTATGTAATGTATATATTTATATAAATAGGCAGAATGTGACGCAAGGTTGATTTTTAAGGTGAGTGTGACCGGCTGGAATTCAGACTTTTTCTTCTCCCAGAACGGTTGCCTAACCAAGGCTAAACTGACCAGCCTGTCCTATTTTTTACCCATAGGTGGAGGGAGAATAATTGGATTCATACCTTTTTCAAGCATATTAGTGCTATGTGAAATGTTATCAGCTTCGTCTTGGATTTGAACTCGTGTCGCTGTGTCTCTTTTCCACGACGATAACTATTACTCAACAGACATCTTCATTATATTAATACTGATATACTTGCATAAAAATCTAGAGTAGTTGGGCGGAGTTCCGTGACCTAAGAGCTAAAATGCTGGGTAGCGTCATCGTAGTAAGCGAGTTTGAACTTCAGTCATGCGATTGTGTTCACTTTTGGACAAATAACCTGGGGAAAGTTATGACCCCCTCATCTCTTCAACAATAATTAGAGCCACTACTGTTCTTTAACAGGGATGGCTTTCGCATTATATAACCCACGAAAGTTGATAAACCATTAAACTAACAAACTAAACCAAATCAAACCAGATGGTGAGTTCATTTATTTTATGATATACAAAATTGGATAAAATATTACAGTCCAGTGATGTTGGAAACGCCAGTTCCCGTTAGATCGTTGGCGTTAAGAAAGGGCTTGTTCAATACCTTGACGGGTGACCACTTAGATACATCAGGTACCTGAGCCATGTATCTGACTAAACAGGGGTCAGTAATAACAAGAATAAATTCACTGCTTCATACTCAACTACCTTGAAAGTTAAGCAGCGAGGAGTCTATTCAGTCCTTAAGTGGGTGAACATTTAGTAGCCTCTTTGGTTAAGAAACACCGTTTTGGTTGGGGTTTACTTATTCATCGGCGATATTATTAATATATATGTATGTGTATGTGTCTGTATTTGTGTGTATATATGTTGGGTTTGTGTGTATATGGTGGTTTTTATGTTAATATTATTGAATTAAGAGTGTTTCTCTCATTGTTTATGAAATAAAAATTCTTGAAAAGCTCACACAAATTGTTATTTAGGCATCCTGAGGATAGCCATCTTATTTTTCTTCAACTTGTCGTCTATTCTTGTTGCCATATGGCTCTCACGACTCCAACATATTTGTATCTTTTTCATGGGCAGCTTTGTTCTCTTTTCTGGGATCAATAACAACTACGAAGTCTACTTGTCGCGTGTGTACACCTCACTTTATTCATTTCATATATATTACCGACTCCATACGTGAGTCGAAAGATCCAGTTTTTTTGACTGGTCTCGGTAGACTTAAAATTGAAATCCAACTTTTAAGTTCTAGGATTTTAGTTACCCAACTTTTCGTCCTGAAATCCAAGATTTCAACCATCCCAAAAGATCTGTATCTGTCAATTACACTCAGTTGACACACGGTATCTTTCCAGCCGTTTTAATAGTTATTCGAAATCTACATTCAATCTATTATGTGACTTTAGGTTTCACTACTTAGGTGTTTCCATATATATAATTTTATATCGCATTCACCAATATCAACTAGATTCTAATATCTATGGTTCGCATTCCGCTTGTGATATAAATACTAACATTTAAAGAAAATCGGATATACAGGTTAAGTAATGCTCCTTTTCGAAGTGTTTGTGGACATACAAAAAATGAAGTTTTAAAAAATTCTTTATTAGTATTTTCATTTGAATAAAAATAATGGTCCTCTTACTCTAAGACAGTGAAGAGAAATTGATAGGAGCTGGGTACAGTGTTCTCTATGCCATGAAGGAACTATATAAAATCATGGATCAGCCTTTGAAGCACAAATGAATATCATGGGCTTGGTTCTTCATATCATAATCATCATTATCATCCTCAAGACGTTCTGACAACATGGATTGCATTGTCTCTCTCTCTCTCTCACCATCCGTACAAATCAGTCATCATTATTAGTAAGTTCTCTAGACGACAAACAGTGTTCAATACAGAGCGACTGAATGTGCGTTATTGCTCGTTGGCCATCACTGGTGTGTCCCTATATAGGTGTCCATTAGAAAATGTCATTTATGAATTCATCCTTACTTTGTTCTTCTCGCCTGGTTTGGATGGTTTGTGAGATAGGTGCTAAGTGGCCATGTAACTGCAGTTTTGTAGTGCCGCGTCCAGGTTTTATTTAAAGTAGCACTCAATTTCCTAGTGTAGTTCCCATATACCTTTTTCTCCAGGCGTTTCTTTGAAGAACAAGTGGCACAACCATACAATTATGTTGACCTGGCTACAGCTTGGAAGAATCCTGGAGTTTTTTTTTGGGGGGGGGTTCATCTGAGAAATCAGATTTCCATGTGGACGTTTCAGTAATGTAATATTTACAATGAAAAATGCTAAATTCTAGAGATTATTTTAGGAAAAGACTTTCTTTGGTTTTAAAATATAGAATATACGCATTTTGTATTTTTATTCATTAATTGTATTTATCTGTTTACTGTAGAGTTAATAAAGATTAGTCTCCTTCTCAGCATCTTCAACTTGTGTATCTCTTACTTGACGGACGAATTACAGGTTGTCAACTGTGATCTTAAATTATAGCAATTGTTTACGGATACAGATAGGATCAGTGAAGGGCGTACACACTACTGAACTGTATGCGTAAGTAACACATTAGGTATTGGGTCAATAAATTGATTCATCGTTCGATCTGTTTTTGAAGCAGTGTCCACACGTATCAAGTGGCTGTAATGGAAGATTTTCAGATTTTCAAATTGGATTCTTGAATTACGCGTTGCCAGGATTCCGAAATTTGTGACAATGCACTTCGAAGGAGGTTGCTCTCACCGACGTTGCAATAAAACGATGTTCAAATGCAAGATCATGAACTGGAAATAGAAAGAAGGAGAAGAACAAAACGTAATTTGTAATTCTAAACAAAGAGCATCAAAAAGGTTAGAAAATAAACTGATCTAAAGTGAGTATTTGTACATGTGTTGAAACTAGAAGTGAAATTAAAGTTTCCTCTTAGTATAACAGGCTAGATAAGAGACTGGTTTAAAATATAAAATGGGGTCAGAGGAGGAGTGGCCATTTTTTTAGCCTTTGGGCAAAAAAGAAAGGATTAATTTCTCTTCACCAGTCTATCCAACAACCATATTGATATGTATAATTTTAATCCAATGTTTATTTCTAACTCTCCATTTTTCATATATGGATCAAATAGATCTGTTTGAAAATGATTTGTATTAGATGAAAATACTTGATACCATATAACAGTGTGTAGATTATTTGTACCATGAATAGTTTACAGGAAACTATAATATTTTTACTGCTAATTTCTATTATCAGATACTTAAAAACATATACTTCCTAGCCGATTTTTTTTAATGTTAGACAAGAATACTTGATACCATATAGCTGTGTGCAAGCTATTTTTTATTGGAATACTTGATATCAAGTAACTGTGTGTAAACAAATCATTATGGAAAAAAACCCCAACAAAAATGATTCTTAACTGAAAAAAGGGCAAGGTAAAAATGAAATGGAACATAGATAATATACGTAAGATTAAAATCATTTAAATATGAAATAGTTTTGGAATGAAATAACCCATCAGTATCTGATATGCGGTTAAATAAATAAGTCAGACCAAACAAATGAATCAAAGTTTGGCATTTAATAGCCCATAAGGATTTGATCTGCCATGAAACAAATAAACCAAACCAAACGAATGAGTTTAATATTAGTTTTAAATAACCCATAATGAGTTGATATTCCATTTAAAAAATAAACCATATCAAAAGAAAAAAAGCACTTAATTCAAAACTCCCTGCCTGCGTGGCAGGGTAAGTTTCCACGGTAGGGTAGCAAAACCAGGTGTTTGAGTCCTTCAGGTACCTCGACGTTGCGTTTAAAATCACTTTGCACCTCCCTTTGACAACATCGGTGAAAAAGGGAGACCTGCAGCATAAGCAATATTTTTGGGGCCGGCACTGAGATCCCGGGGAATATCAATGGTTTTGCCAGATTTATAAAATGATTAAAAGTGGAAAGACTGTTGGTCGGAATCGAAAAGTTGTACAAAGGAAGAAATATGAAGGAAAGAAATGAAAGGAAAGAAAAGTATAGGAAAAGAAAGGAAAGGAAAAAAGGGTAAATATATTATATTTATCAAGAAAATAAGATGGTTCGTGTTCATGATATAAGGTTATATGTATTTTAATGATAAGTTATTGCTTAGTATAGAGTTAATTATAGAGAAGAGAGAAATGCATAAAGTGCCACGAATGTAAAACAAAGAAGACGAGGTTTAACAAAATAAAAAAAAAAAGAAAAAAAAAAGAAAAAAAGTTTCGGACGAAAATTATAAGCCTAGACGGAAAACAAAAAATAAACGAGAGCCGTCAAAGAAAAGCCAAAAGTGTCGAGAAAAGAAAATACACAGGGGAGACAAAAGAGAGAGAGAGAGAGAGAGAGAGAGAGAGAGACACACACACACACTTATATATATATATATATATATCCCATATTTTTGTCTTCCTAGTATACTTTGAGATAAAAATAAACCTTGATAAGAAATGTTGAATAGAAAAGGTACACGTGTTAGAAAAAAAAAAAGACGGAAAAAGAAACAAAAATCTCGAAACAGAAAAGAAAAGAAAGAGAGATTCAATGAAATAAAAATTGCTAAAAAAGTGTATTTGGTTGGTCGGTTGGTTTATGGTTTATAGGTATTTCCATGTTAAATCATGTTTTTGCAAATATATCAAATATGTATGATTTGTACACGAATAGTTTGTTGGTAACATTTGAATCAAGCCAGAGCGCACTCGTTTGCACACAGTTAAATGGTTTCAAGAGTTGCTATCAACCACTAATAGTTTTATTTGCACGCAGTTAAATGGTTACAAGTATTACTACAAAAAACTAGCAATTCAATTTATCACCAGTAATTTGTTTGCTCACAGTAAAAGGATTAAACAGTTCTGTTTGACCCATAGATTAAATCCTAACAGGTACAACCACTCCGGGTCAGAGTAAACCCGTGAGTGAAGGCAAAGAACAGGTACTTCACATTTCCTAAAGTTTCGGAACTGAATATTCGTTATCAGATGGTTTAGTGTCATATACAGGACACTGGTTGGCGAAGAGGGGTCACCCCTCAGCAGAGATACGTTGGGCATATTCTTCAACCCCAGTCGACTGGGCTGAAAGCTGAAGAAGAAAAAGAAAATGTCAGGAAGGAAGTCTAAAATAATCGAAGAAAGGAAGAAGAAAAGAAGGATCTGATAAGAGCGAACGAAAAAAAAAAAAAAAAAAAAGAAAAAAAAAGAAAAACGAAAGAATAAATGAGGATGAAAACAAAAAAGGATACAACAGAAGAAAGAAATAAACGATGAGACTAAGAAGGAAAGAAAGATGGAAAGAGGAAAAGAAGGAAAGAAGGAAGTAAAAGTGAAAAGGTAAAAAGAGGGAAAAGCAAAAGAAACGGAAAAAGAAAGGAAAGGATAGAAAAGTAAGAAATTTAGACTAAAGTAAGAAAGAAATATGAATAAATAAATAAAGAGAAAAAGAAAGAAATTAAGAAAGAATACAAATAGTAACAGAAAAAGCACAAAAGAAATTGAATAAGGACGGAAGCAATAGAAAAATAGAAAAGAAAAGGATCCGGAAAGATGAAAGAAAAGTAGAAAGACAAAGAATCATAAAAGAACAGAAAGAATGAAGTAATAAAGGGAAAAGAGGAAAGGAAAAGGAGAAGGAAAGAAAAAAAAAGTAAAGGGAAGAAACAAATTAGAAAAGAGCAAGACGCAAATGAAAAAGGAAAATGTGTTGGCCTTTCATCACTAACGACCTCAGCGTCGGCTATGTTAGACGTGGCCGAAAGGCAGTTTTTTTAAACTGCCCAACGGCATCAACTTTCGTTGAAAGGGTGAGTGACAGTCAAATTCGAGATTTGGGTAGATTCAAATAGGATCAGTTGGTTGCCGGGACAGTGACAAATTAAGAACTATATTTTGTGGCTAAGCGAAACCACCTTCCCTATTGGGGTTGTGGTGGAGTCACGGATTATTGATCAACAAACTCTTTCCCTTTATCAACGAATAAAATTACCCACATGTTTTAAAATCCTTCTTTCTGGTTTGGTGAACTTATAACATCTGAAATAAACCTGAGTGGGATGTTTTGCATGTGTTTACTACCCCGCCACTTCGACGGATTGTATGAGACCCAAAGTCAAGTCTCGAAAGCAGAGTAAAGCTGGTTTGATTTTAGTTTTCCTACTTCGATACTGATTCAAAAGCTAAAGAACCCTGTCTGACCTACTATTTGCCCATGGCATGAGCAGGGAAGAAAACTGGATTCATGCTTTTCCCAAAGTCATTAATAAAAGTGAAACAAAAACAAACTAGTCCAGTATTCATTTCCTACGACGATAAACATGACGCAAGGTGAGCTAGGGATTTCTTGTAATTACATCTTTTTTTACTTGATATGGAATACCACTTCATCTCTTTGTCCTTCAGTCTTTCCTTAAGAGCTTTTGGAGCTGTCTCTGTGGCGTAACGGCTAAAGTGCTTGTCTGCAGACTCAAAGTAAGTGAGTTCGAGCTCCAGTCCTGCTATTACGTTCACTTTCGTATTAATATCATTTGGAAAGGTATGAACCCTCTTATCTCACCAGCTATGGGTTAAATATCATCACTGCTGTTCTTCTATAAGGATTGCCTTGGCATTAAGTAACCCATGAAGGTTGATATGCCATTAAATAGAGAAAATAAACGAATCTAAACCCTTTCACTAATTCCTAAGAACTTTCGAGGAAGCCTACAAAGCCACAAAAGTAGAAAGAAGAAAAGAAAGACGGACACTTGAAAAGAGAAATTGAGGAAAGAAGTGTGAAGAACGGAGAGCAGAAATACAAAGTAAAAAAAGATAGGATAAAGACTGAAGAGATAAAAAGAACTGAGGTCAGAAATGAGAAAGTTAGAGTGAAGGAGAGAGTCGGGAAAATGGAAGATATCAAAAGGGAATAGGGAGTAAAAAAAGGCGAGAAGGATAGAGTGGATAAAAGAAGATATAGATTAGACGAGAAGAAAGAAAAGGATATATATATATACCAATCATTCCACATGAGCAGGATTTAGTACGAGGTCAGTTTTAAGCAGGATTTAACGGATCTAAATTTGGACTTTTCCTTCTAGTTTAGTTGACATACCACGGTTAAAAAGCCGATCTGTCCAACTATTTACCCATAGCTAAAGAATGATAATTGGACTCATACCTTCTCCGAGTGTATTAGTGCTATGTGAAAAGCAAACAGTCTGGTCCCGGATTTGAACTCGGGTCACCGTGTTCATTTTCTACGACGGTATCATTATTCCACGAACGAAGGAAGAAAAACAAGCAAAATAGAGGAAAGACGAAAGAGAAAAAAAGTAGAATGGAAGATGTCAAAAAAGGAAGGGGGAGAGAGAGAGAGAGAGAGAGAAAGAGAGAGAGAGAGTAAAAACAGAATTTGAGGTCTAGATAAAAAGAGAGGAAAAGAAAAGTAAGATAAAAGAAAAATATGAGAAGAAAGGAAAAGAAAGAGGACATGGATGAAATGATAGAGGTGGGTAAATGGAGAATGGAAGATATAAAGGTAATGAAGTCTAAAATGAAAAGAGAAAGAAAGAGGAAAAAGTTGAGATTAGTGGACAGAAAAGTAAGCAAGAAAAAAAAACAAAGAATGGAAGAAAGGAATGAAGAGAAAGAAAGGAAGAAAAGGATAAAGGAAGCACGAAAGTAGGGGTGGGATGAAGATGTGAAAAAAGTGAAGGTTGTATGAGATTAGAAAAGGTTGAACATGTGACTTAATCAAGAAAGATGGCGAACTGATTGTCTGCTGCTCTGATGATTTTGTATAGTAAATTCCTTGTGCAATTTTTAGGCGCATGATTACGCGTTACTCGGCTCGACAATAGCGTCAATACTGGAAGTTCAATCTAATGTAATTATGATTAAAAGCCATCATAAGAAAAAATCAATCATAACGATTTGCCTATTTTCTTTTATATTATTATTATTATTATTATTATTATTATTATTAATATTCCGCTGCTATCGACTAAAAATTAATCCTTAACAGAATTTAAAAAAACATACACAAACATTCTGCATATTTATTTTTTAGGTCAGCATCATGTCTGAGATAGTCACGTTTCCACACCGAAACTACTGATCAGAGTTCGAATCCAGGAATATTTAAATAAAAGTTATTAAGTCAGAACCATTTGCAAATCTGGGTAAAACCAGAAGAAATAACATAGAAATAACCATAACACACCCAGTTGCCAAGGCTTAGAATACATAGTATCCCCTGCAATGGTGTAAGCCCCTGCCCCCAAAAGAGATGTCCTGGATATGACACTAAACTGCATCTAATGGTGAGGCTTCAGTTCTATTGGTCTTGGAAGTGAGGAGTACCTCCTTTATTGACATTGCGTCCAGGTTCACTCTGACCCCTAGTGGGAGTACCTATTAGGAGACTCTCTGGGGTTTAAATAGATCTATTTAAAAATTATTCGTAATCCATAAAAAAAAACTCCCGAGAAACAGCAACACAAAAAATGAAAATAAGAACATACAATGAATGCGATTCTCAAACCTTATGGTATAAAATAACCCGAGACTGGTTGAAATGCCGATAAAATCAATTAATCACTCAATTAGTCTTCCATAGCTCAACTTTTGCTCTTGTGATACACTTACATACACTTTTATTAAATGTTTGTGATCTACCTGCTGACTGATGTAGTTACATATTTCTCACAGTCACTGGAGAAGTAGGAAGCAGACATGAATTACATTTACAAGCTAAAAAACTTAAGAATTACTTGTCCTGCTCAGATAATTATACACATTTAACTAAACATTGCTTTAAAACTAAGAAGTTTCCTGGAAAGCTGAGGTGACTTGCTATTACTTATACTTCAAGGAAAACGACCTGTTAAAACTGGTGAGAAAAACTCGCAAAGATCCGAATGGATCAGATAATCCAGAAATTGTATCAACTGAAAAGAAGAGAAATTCATCTAATGGATTTTGTTGTTCCTGTAGACCATAGAGAGAAAATTTAAAAAACGCGAACTGATTGAATTATACCCGGATCTTGCCAGAAAGTAAAAAAGCTGTGAGACACGCAAGTGATAGTGATAATAATTGTAGCTGGAGCTCTTGTAACGATCCTCAAAAGCCTGGAAAAGAGAACTAGGGAAGTGGAAATCAGAGGAGGAATAGAGACCGTCCTGATCACAATACTGTTTAAACAGAATACTTAGAAGGGTCCTGGAGAGCTGAGGAGACTTGCTGCAACTCAGACTTCTGTGAAAAAGTTGAGTGAAAAACTTGCATCGAGTAATGATAGTAATTTATAAACAAGGATAACTCCAACTATCTATTTTTAATACAAATAATTTGCATACAGATATATGGTTTCAAGTATTCAAATCAAATACTTATAATTTCCAAACATACATTTGGCCTATATATGTGACCCTAACAGGGATTAGCCTTTTAAGGCTACATCTATGGGTCACTTTGATTCAAAGTAGACCTGGATTCCTTATATATATATATATATATATATATAAAGAGAGAGAGAGAGAGAGAGAGAGAGAGAGAGATTGATTGGTTGGTTGCTCTAAAGTTTAAAGTATGTTATGTAACGAGCAAACTGAAAGAAACATTGGACAAGAAATATCTATCTATCAATCTATCTATCTATCTGCTGAGTTGATTTTTTCGTTATAATTACATACACATCGTGGGTGTGAATAATTATTAAAGAGAACAAAAGCACTCATGGTGGTTTCCGGCCGCTGGCCATGGAATCGAGAGTCCGACTGCCAAATACCAAATCCAACAATTTAAGACGCTCAATCGTCTCTAACAATGGTTTTCGGTTAATGATTGGAAATATTTGCAAAAGAAAAGAAAAAGAAAAACTCTTATAAAGACGATAAATAGAAAGAAACAAGGAAAGAACGATGGAAGAAGGAAAAGATATGAATCGAGACCCATTGGGCTCTAAACGGCTGATCTGAAAATACAAAATGAGAAGTAGCCGCTTTGTTTTTAATTGAGACACCCAACCGATCAAGTGTTTAAGAAATTGAAAATTGCCCCAACAAATATTAGTTTGTAAGAACGTAGAAAAAATCGTTTTCTTTTTTTGTCTGTCTGTTAATGAGAATATTAATTTGAGCAAGTTGTTCTTTTCATTCTTTTGATAATTGTAAAAAATATCTAAAGAATATGAAATGGGGAAAGAAATTGTTTTTCGTAACCTACGCAACAACTGGCCCTTCGGGGCTCTTTTAGGAGTAATACAAATGTCTCCAAACTTGTTCACTAAAAGGAAGAAAACGTGAAAGGAAAACATATAAACGTTAGGGACTTATTAAGAAAGAAATATTTTTATCGGAAAAATAGGAAAGAAAAATGAAAAATGATGAGAAAATACACTGGAACGCATGACTAAAATTATATGATTCTTTAAACTTGGGGAGAATGTTTAACAGATTTTGTGAAAATATCCAAATGAAAAAATCATATCTTGATAATTATCACATACGAAAGTGTTGTTAATTGTGTATCAGTTCTTTAAAAATAAAATCAGTGGGATATATATATATATATATATATATATATATATATATGATGAAAAGAAAAAAATTAATAAAAGAAATGATCAAAAAGACCTTGTCTTTGTTATTTAATGAAAGATACTTTAACACTCCCACCCAAAAAAAACCTTGCCTAAATATACTTAATATAAATACTTTCAGCCATTATTGGTCATTTTCAAGATTTGTTTTCGTCAAAATATTGTGAAATTTGTATTTCAAATCTGAGATGCTTTCCGTTTAGTATGTAGAGTAATTTTGAATGTTTTTAGTTCTTCGATCAGGTTTTATTTCATCGGATTTAGATTGCGCATCTACGATGAAGTTAGTAGATGTATGCATACTTACGTAGCAAATAAGAGAGTCGAGGCATAATGTTAATGATTGTAGATAAGTAGATTTTAGTTATTAAACGCATCCAATACATAGGTTATCTGGCTTATTGTTTTATTTTTTGATTTTTTTTTCATTTGGCTTTTTACATTTTTAGTGTTTTTGAAGAGTTTATGTTATGTTTTTGTTTTATGAAAAAATGATTCATGTTGGTTGATGTGGACTTTTATACCACTGTTGTTGGATAGATGGTACGTTAATTTACATCAAACAAGTTGTATGACAACTATATATCATGTGTTTGTACATTCAGAATTATTTTACTCTCGCTACATTTCCCGACATTTGCCTCTGGTGATTTTCGTTGATGCTCGGATGACAGTAAGTCTCCTCAGTTCTTCACGGCTTTTCAAAGTATTTTAGCCGATCTCAACAGTGTTATTGTCTGCGCGGTTCCAATCTTTCTCCTGATATCCAGTTCCCCAATCTGTTTTCTAGGGTTTTGAAGATTCTTGCGACTGAACCTGATATCTGTTATCGTTATGTTCTTCAATCTTTTTTTTCCTTTCCCTGTGTTATTTTTGTTATAGATTTTATTCGTGATTAGTATCTACTTTGTGTTGTATATTCTTCAGCTCCCTCAATTGTCGCATATACACAATCCTCAATGCTTTTGATTCGATTATGATTATGCGAGTTTTCCCCACCAGCGCTAGCAGATTATCTTTCACGTGCGTGTGAGACAGCAAATCTAATCAAGTCTCTAGGACTCTTCTTTGTATTCAAACCGATCTTAACGATGCTGTAGTCTAGATAGTCTTCCAATCATACTCTGATTTATAAATCTTCCAGTCCTTTTACCAAACCTTTGGGCATTGTTCCAAGTGCATCAATTACAGCTGATATCACCGTTACCTGGAACTTCTTTAGCGTTTTAGTTCTCTAGCAAGGTCTAAATACTTATCACTCTTTTCGTTTTTAGTGGTCGGCCGGGACGGTAAAGTTCACTAATCATCAGGTTCTCTCTTTTTGTTAACTATCTCTTGGTCTAGTCTGAGATTTAGTGATCTGTTTGTATCTCAAAATCCCAGTGAACTTTTAGCGTCTCATTCTCCAGGACGGATTCTTGTTTATGCATATACCATTTGGTAGTGGAGTTAAATTTCAATTTCTTTTTCAATTTCCCCGTGGATCACCTTCCCCGCCCAGTCTTATCAAGTCTTATACTCATTTGCTTCATTCGTTTATTATATCATTGATCGTTTCGTCTCTGTCATCACAAAACCTACACTTGCTATTTTGTTGCTTTAACTTAGTTGATTCTTATGAAGTTGTTTTGTGCTGCTATTAGAGAAGATTTAGTTTTTCTCTAAAGGTTTCCTTTTCATAATTATGTCCAGGTTATTTCGAGTGAGATTTCGCCAATTTCTGGCTTGAAATATCTATACAGTTGTTTTCTCGATTTGTTTACTAGTTATTGCTGTTCTGTTGATCATTGTGTTGTCTGCGTTGTTTCTGGTTACTGTCATTAGTGTTTCCTTGCTCTTTTTATGTCATCTTTGTGTCCTCATATTGAAGCATCCACGCTATCTTCAATGCTGGAGAGTCCACTCCCTCTTTTTCTTGACACCTACTGTCCGACATCTATCGGTTGTAAGGTCTTATGCATTGTCATTAGCTTTCTTGTCCTCTGATCCAGTTGTCTGAGTTCTTCCGTCATCCATTTTAAGAATGGTCCCGAGTATCTTACAAGGAGGTCAGCCCAGATGTTTATCCCTTTGATGAGATTTCAACTACAGAATTTGGTTTCGAGAAGTTTTCTTGTTCTTCTGAGATACTCTTTTTATTTTTTTCTTTCATGTTCATTTGTATGATGGTGTTCGCTTCCAAAATTCTCAAGTATTAGTAAGTTTCCTTTTTTCCGAGCGTTCTGATTTTTTCTTCATTTGGTAATTCTATTCCGTCCGTTATTTTATCTTTTTCCGTTTCTTATTATTGGCATGGCACAATTTTCTATGCCAAATTCCATCCCTAAATCCTGACTGTATATTCTTATTGCTTGTATTAGAGTCTCTAATTCTTTTTCATTTTTTGCAAACGGCTTGATGACGTCCATCTACATTAGGCGATTAATCTTCTAACTTTAGATAAAGTTAGGCCTTCAGCTGTCAATTCTAATTTCCAGTTTTTAATGGTTTTCGTAATTAATTTTTGATCTTTTGATTTTGTCGGATATTTTGTACATTTTCGTAGAGTCTATTATCCAGCTTTGCGGGATCATATTGGGTACTTTTTGTTGTCAATCAACACTTTAGCTTCAATCTTTCTTCTCGTTTTGCTCTCCTTGAGGATGAGTTGACCAGTGTATAGTAGATCTCCTCTTTCTCTAGTTTCTTTGCGGCAACATTTAGGTCTGCGGCTTACTAATGAATAATAGATCTCCTCCCTAATCTGTGTTGTATTTTCCACACAATAGGTAGATACGTTATAGGTCTACAATTGTCGGGAATGGTTTCTTTTTGGGGGTCTTTTTGGATAAATGGAATTTTCTTTCGTTATTTTGGGATATCCTATTTTGTGTGTATGGCTTGGTATCCTTTAAGTCTCCTTTCTTTTGCCAATATCATTTGATTTATCTCCTTAAAATGTATTGTTAGATTTGACTGCTGTTTTTCCTTTTTATTTATACCAACATATTTTCGTATTTTTTCCTTTCCTTGGCATCTTTTCTTGTCGTCGTCGTCGTCGTAATTTCTTTACCTGTGTTTCTTGTCTAATTTCCCATCCAGGTTTTGTATTTCTGTTTATCTTACTTAGGGGAACAGCGATTCTATCTCGGACTAATTTCGCTCCTGCATAGATCAGCTTGTTTAATTCAGTGATCTTATACGTTGGGACATTAGTTGATAATTTGTTTATCTTTTCAGTTTTTACCTTGACTTTTTTCCAGTCTTTGTTCCTGAGTGTTGGCAGTATGGTCTTCTTTTCAATCATGATTTTCTTTTATTATCTCTACATTTATTTTGTCTTTTTGTGCCAGCGTTTGTTCTGTTGGTGTGTGTGATGGTACGATTTTTATTATTTTAAGTTCCAACCCTTGTTACGGCTTCTTGTTTTTCCGTATTCATCGTCCCGGTTTACGTTGTGGGGTCTTGTTGATATTCCTCCCTATTTATTTGTTGGTACAGTTCAGGTTTATCAAGGTCAGAAAACCAACGTTTCTTTAATATCATTCTAGCTTGGTCAGTAAGTTTTTGGTTTGTATCAAATCCAGTGCATTCTTTGAAAGTTTCTATTATTCTTTTTTCATAACGTCTTTATGTACGATTGCTCCAAAAATAAAAGTGAAGTACATATTTGTTTTCTTACGATAATTATTTTACTCTATCAAGAGTTTTTCACACTAGTTTTGACTGATGGTTTCTCACTGGAGTTTGAGTGACAACGAGTTTCCTCAAAGTTCTCGAGATCTTCTTAGTATTTTGTCCGATCTTAATAATGATGTAGTCTAGATGGTCTCCTCTTGCCCTCTTATTTCTAAGTCTTCCAGTGCCTTTAACAATCCTTTGATAACCGTATCTAGTGCACAAATTACAATTGGTATCAGCGTCACCTTCATTTTTCAGAGTTTTTTTTACTTCTCTGGCAAGGTCTAAGAATTTATCTCTCTTTTTACTTTCTTTTAATTTTACTCTGTGGTTTACCGGGACGGTAAATTCCACTATTCTGAAGGTTGACTTTTTTTTATTTATCACAAAGACTCGTCGTTTATCATTATTATTATTATTATTATTATCATTCCCCACGCGAGTTTTTCCCATAATCTTTAACTGGTGGTTTTCACATGTCTGAATGATAGCAAATATCCTAAGATCTCCAGAACCCTTCTAAGTATCATTGCTGATTTTAGCAGTGTTATGGTCTGATGGTCAGGGTTCTTTCATTGATTTCCAGTTTATCCAGTTTGTTATTCAGGTTCTTGTGAACTGTTCCCTGGGCCATAGCTATAATTAGTATCACCGTAACCTTCAGATTTCACTACTTTTTCAGCTCTCAGGCAAAGTCCCAGATGATTTTGTGCGTCTTATTTTTTCGGATAGGCTCTGGTTTGTGCATATACCATTTTATAGGAGGTTCAAATTTCAGTTTCTTGCTCAATTTTCAGTGGATTACCTTTCTTACCCAGTAATGATTTTTATTATTATATCTTTGCGAGTTTACATAACAGCCCTAGATTTCACTTCACCCTTTATGTGAGGGCTGTAGAATACACCAACTGCACCTCTGCAGATAGGTACCCCCCTCATTAAACAAGGTTACTTGTTGGCCGAGGGTGGCGATCCGTAATGCTTGAGAACGAGATATTGGTGGCTGTGCAGTCCGTGAACGGGCTGCCAGAGTGGTCACATGACCTGCAACACTTCACTTTGACCCTTACTGGTCTAGATTGGTAGTTGTAGAGACCTGATCCGATCAATCGGCAGGTCCTGCCAAGTCCCAACACCTATATGATTGTTCCAACTGTATTTTTCAAATTGCCATTATGACAAACAAACAACCCATTTATCTTAAAGGTACAAGAAAGTGGTAGCTTAGGATCAATTACGATTTTAAAAATCAACGCTTTCAGTGTCCTTGGTTCACTAAATTAAATCTGATGGTTCCAGTCCTCTAGTTTGCGAAATGTTTGGTACTCCTTTAATACCATTACTCTTATGTTCACTCAGACCAGGAGTGATAGTTCTTGTTGGGGTCCAGTCTATCAGTCAATTAGAACTTTTCAATCATCAACCAAGGATTATTATTATTATTATTATTATTATCAAATAGTTGAAACCACATAGCTATGTAAAAACTTTTCTTATTAGATGGGATTACTTGATAAATAGAACTATTAATGATAAATATCAATATTTTATCCAACAATTTAATCCCACACATCATAAAAAATCCTAGGCCACCTTGGGATTATCACAGTGAGTAACTCTTTGAAGACAATTTGGAATTTAATTAATAATAATGGTAATAATTCATACATCAAATCCAGAGCTGAGAGTGTATGAAATTCCATGCCTGGATTGTAATAAAAAGTATGTGGGTGAATCTGGACATTGCATAAAAAACGAATTTACAAGCACACTTGAAAAAAAAAGCATACATAACAGTTTGGTCAAACATCATTTAGAAACTAATCTCAACTTTAATTTTGAATTTTCCAAGAAGTTAGTTTACATACACGATAAAAAAACGCGGGAAAACAGGTGAATCTAGTATTATTTTAAACCAAAATACTATCAAACAGAGAACCGAATTTTTCAGTTTGCTTCCTTGTTTGGTCAGATTTTTGCTGAAAAGTTGCTAAACACATTATCTAAAATGATTTGGTTTCATCGTTTATTTATACTTGTGACAGATGAATAAACGGACGGAGAGATAGAAAGAAGAAGGCTAACATTGATAAAGACGGATAGATATATTATGGAATATGAACTAAATGATAGATAGATAGATAGATAGATTTAAAGTGGATTTTCAAAGCAAATTTTCTTACACTTATTACATCACACAAATTTGAAACAGTACGCAAGCAATGAAAATAGAATGTTTTAAAACTTTCTCTTTTGCGATTTATTCAAGAACTGATTGGCCTTGATGAAGGTAAAAACAAAAAAAAACGAAACGTTAAACGTTGGCAAATAATTCAATAAATAAAATTATTCTCTGAAGACATGGTTTTTTTTTTTGCCTCTGCACATTTGCTTATATGATAAGACAGCAAGTTCAGATGTAGACTTAAACATTTACCTTTTATAAGGTCTGGGTTGAAAATTATCCTGATCTAAAAAAATATGCTAACAGTGAATTAAAGAATGTTATTATTGATGTCTCGTAAAATATATTTCTTGCATCCTATCTTGATTTTCCTGACTCATGTGGGTATCATAAGCAACGTGTATGATGAGACGTTTCGCTCGGACATATTTAGGATAGAAACGACACATCGAAGCCTATTCACACAAATGTGATGAACGACAACAGCTAGATCCTATACTGAAAGACACGATACGAGAATATAAGAGCAAGAGTTTTAAACATTTTTAAATGTATAAATTGGAGTGAACATTTTATGTCTATTTGGTTATTAGTTATTGTTATCTAAATTTTCTTTGAATGCAAAAATACTATTTTCCTAGATCAAAAGCTATAAGTAAAGTTGGCGACCGTAGTCGAGGGCGACTCAAAGGCTCCCTTTTCCTTTGCTACTGACACCGATTGTAGGGGAAGACGCAACTTCTTTCCATGGATTGCTCCAGCCTGAGGTTGAACGTTGTTCTTCCGAGCTATAGGCGAATACTCTACTAATTAGGCCAATGTATTACAAATATACAAATAATGTTATATGTACTTTGAGTATGGGTATCATATTCATTAATATATTATAAATATATAATTATGCATATATTTAAAAAAAATTGATATGTTAGGGCAATATTTAGAATAGTCTAAAAATCAGAAAATGCGATTTTGTCTTGGACAACATCGTTTATCTGGGTAGCAGACAAAAGTATGTTTTTTGGTGCTGTCATTAATATATTCTTATACCTTTTTATTTTTCTATATTCAGGGTTTTCGTTTAGAGACTTTTTTCTCCGGCCCAGCTTTTTTTTTTTATTTCTTCATCTCGCTTTCTACTTTCTGCTCATCTCCTTGCATAAATGGCTGTACTAGACTGTTATCAACTGTTATCATTGAAAAGATAAAAGATCTGAACGGACTTAATTATAGATGGTCTTTTTTTTTCTTTCTCTTTTGTTTTTACAGATATGATCGTCGCTGCTATAGGAAATGCCATCTTTAATATTGCAGCGATTAAGTATTTTTGATGCAATAATTATCCGTAACATCATTATTCTTTATCAAGATTTTTTAAAGCATACCTTAATAAGATAAAAAGCTCTATCGGCGGGCGTTAGAATACGCCGACTGCATCATTAGTAGAGGGGTAAGACCTCCCTGCCAATAAGGGTATCCTGATATGACTATAAACTGCATCTAATGGAGGAATTTTCGTGCTGGAGTTCTGTGGAGTGTTAAGTTCTGCTTTTATTGCCATGTTCACTTTGACCCGTTTGATTCCCACCAATTATTTGGGATAAGAATTATTATCAATATCATTATAATATATATATATATATATATATATATATATATATATATATATATATATATATATATATATGTGTGTGTGTGTGTGTGTGTGTGTGTGTGTGTGTGTGTGTGTGTGTGTGTGTGTGTGTGTATGAATTTAACAAACTCTTCTGCTCGAATTTTCTAAGCAGAGGTTAACAGGTTTTAATTCAAAGTAGTCCTTCTCCTAGAATGGTTGCAATACCAAAGTTAAAAATTCCAGTGTACTCTTCTATTTACTAATGGCTGAATTAAGAATATATATATATATATATATATATATATATATATATATATATATATATATATATAAAAAACAATTATTGGGTTTCAAATAACTAATGAGAATATTAATAAAAATGTATACCTTCAGGTAACTATTCATAATACAAAAAATCTAAATAATCATATGGTTTTGAGTATTTCTACCTAATACGAATAATTTATACACAGTTATGTAACTTTAAGTAACTCGTTTCATTTGATAATGTATTTGCCTGAATTATATGGTTTCAGGTATTCTCAACTAATGCCAACAATTTACACATACGCGGTTTGAAATATTTCAAGCAATTATACGGCACAAGAAAACAGGGATGTGGTTAAGAAAGGGAAAACTTAAGAAAGAAACTGAATCTCTTCAAATAGTAGTACAAAACAATGCTATAAGAACCAATCATATCAAACCATGAATAGATAAGACAAAACAAAACAGTAGAATGTAGGGGTTATGTGGTGATAGAGACGAAACGACCAATAACATCATAAGCAAATGCATCAAATTAGCACAGAAAGAGTATAAGACTAGACAAGACTAGGGGGAGGGCAAATTTATCCACTGGAAATTGTGCAAGAAATTTAAATTTTGCCGTACGAACAAATGGTAAATGCACAACCCAGCATCTGTCCAGAAGAATGACACACATAAACTCCTATGGGACTTCGACATTCAAACGAATCACCTATTCTCGGCTAGAAGACCAGAGCTTATAATAATCAAAAAAAAAAAAAAAAAAAAAATTTGCAAGATTGCGGACTTTACTGTTCCGGCTGACCACAGAATGCAATAGAAAGAAAACGAAAAGAAGGATAAGTACCTTGGCCTTGTTAGGAAATTGAAAAAAACTATGGAACATGAAGGTGACAATTATACCAGTCGTGATTGGTGCTCTTGGTAGTCACCAAAGGATTAATAAACAGACTGGAGGACTTGGAAATAAGAGGACGAGTAGGGACCATCCAAACTACTGCATTATTGAGATTGACCAGAATACTGAGAAGAGCCCTGAAAACTTGGGGAGATTTGCAGTCACTTAAATTCCAGCGAAAGATGATCAGCTAAAACTGATGTGAAAAACTCTCAAGGAGTAAATGATAATAATAATGATATTATTATTATTATTATTAATAATAATAGAAAAATATGCAATGCTTGTAATGAAAAGTGGTCAACGACATGTAACTGACGGAATGGAATTACCAAATCAAGTCAAAATTAGAACGCTCGGAGAAAACAAAACCTTTAAATATTTGGGCATCTAGGAGGCTAATACTATCAAACAAGTGGAAATGAAAGACAAAATTAAAAAATAATATTGTAGGAGAACTAGAAAACTACTCGAGACAAAACTCAGTACCAGAAACCTTATAAAAAGGATAAATACCTGGGCTGTACCCCTCGTTAGATATTCCGGGCCCGTTCTCAAGTGGACCAGAGATTAACTTAAACAAATGGACCAAAGAACAAGAAAACTAACGACCATGCATAAGGCACTACATCCCAGAGACGACGTTGACAGACTATATGTATCAAGAAAAGAACGAGGAAGAGGACTTACCAGCATCAAAGACAGCGTTCATGCATCGATACAACGACTCGAAAACTACATAGGAAAACACGAAGGACTATTTACAGCCATGAGAAATGATACTGACAACACGATGAATCACAGAAAGACAACAAGGAAAAACATGGGAAGAAAAACAACTATATGGGCGTTTTAAACGACCAGTAAACAACAATCACTCCACGAAACCTGGACATGGCTAAGAAAAGGGAACGCTAAGAGAGAAACAGAATCTCACCTAATAGCGGCATAAAACAACGCCATAAGAACCAATCATATCAAAACGAGAATTGATAAGACGCAACAACATAACAAACGTCGGTTATGCGGTGACAGAGATGAAACCATCAATCACATAATAAGCGAATGCAGCAAATTGGCACAGAAGGAATATAAGACTAGATACGAGTGGATCGGCAAGGTGATCCACTCGGAGATGTGCAAGAAATTTAAATTTGACCATACAAACAAATGGTATATGCGCAACCAAGTACCTGTCCTAGAAAATAACACACATAAACTCCAATGGGACTATGACGTACAGACAGATCACCTATTCTCGGCCAGAAGACCTGACCTTAGTCAACAACAAAAAATAGAATTTGCAAAATTGTCGACTTTGCTGTTCGGGCTGACCACAGAATAAAACTGAAAGAATGGGAAAAGAAGGATAAGTACCTCGACCTTGTAAGAGAATTGAAAAAAACAAAACAAAACAAAAAAAAAAAAAAAATGGAACAAGAAGGTGACAGTTATACCAATTGTGATTGGTACTTTGGGTACAGTGACTAAATGATTACTAAAGAGGCTGGAGGAATTGGAAGTTGGTGGACGAGTGGAGACCATCCAAACTACTACATTATTGAGAACGGCCAGAATACTGAAAAGAGTCCTGGAGACTTGAGGAGACTTGCTGTCACTCAAACTCCAGTGAAAGACCATCAGCTAACGCTGATGTGAAAAACTCCAATGGAGATAACAATAATAGTAATAATAATACTAAAATGATACGGTCCTGCAAAGCTGGATGATAGACTGTCTCAAATGTGCAAGATATCTGGTGAAGTCATAAAGTTCATCGAGAATACTATGACAAACAGGAGAGTCGGACACCAAGAGGAAAATGCTTAATTGAGGAGAAAATCCAGAAAGGGATCTTCCTGGCAGCTGCACTGTCACCATTAAATTTGTAATAGAGATGATGCCACTCAACCACATACAGTTGGATACAAGCTTCATAAATAGCAGGAAAAATCAAACAACTTATGCACATGGACGACATCTAACTGTTTAAAAAAAGGAAAAGGAATTTGAAACCCTAATACAGGCAACGAGGATATACAGTCAAGATATAGGGATGGAATTTGGCATAGAAAAATATACCATGCTTATAATGAAAAGCGGAAAACGACAAACGACGGAAGAACAACAAAATCAAGAAAAAATCTGAACACTCGGAGAAATGGAAACATACAAATACTTGGGAATATTTGAAGCGGATACTATCAAACATGCGGAGATGAAAGAAAAAAAAGAATACCTCGGGAGAACGAGAAAACTACTCGAAACTAAACTATACAGCAGAAATCTCATTAGAGAGATAAATACCTGAACTATCCTCCTTGTAAGATACTCGTAACCATTCTTAAAGTGGACGAGAGAAGAACCCAAACAAATGGGTCAGAGAACAAAAAACTCATAAGGCATAAGGCATTATATATCAGAGATGATGTTGTCAGTCAATATGTGTCAAGAAAAGAAGGAGGAAGAGGACAAGCCAACATTTAAGATAGCGTGGATGCATCGATAAAACGATTTGAAGCTTAAATAAAAAAGCTTGAGGAAGACTGATTTCAGTCTACAGAAACAATACAAATAACACAAGTATCAACAGAATAAAAAATAACCAGGAAACAAAAATAGGAAGAAAACAACTGTATGGACATTTCCAGCAACAAACAAGCGAAATCTCACGAGCGAAAACTTGGACATGGCTAAGAAAAGGGAACCTTAATAAAGAAACTAAATCTCTTCTGATAGCAGCACAAGACAACTCCAAAAGGTCTAACTTCACTAAAACAAGAATAGAAAAGACGGAACAAAATTGCAGGTGTAGATTATGTTTTGATAGAGACGAAACAATCAATCACATTATAAGCGAATTCAGAAAATTTTCAACCGCTTGGTAGAAAAGGCGATTAACTGAGAATTGTGAAAGAATTTTGAATTTGATCATATGAACAAATAGTATATGCACAACCCAGAATCCGCCCTAGAAAAGGAGATGCACTAAATTCTTTGGGATTTTGAGATATGAAGAGCTCACCTAATCTCGCTCAGACGACCAGACCTAGTGATAGTCAACGAAGAAAAAAAAGACAAAAAAAAAAAAAGAACCTGCCGAATAGTGGATCTCAAGGTAAAACTGAAGGAAAGCGAAAAGAGAGATCAATACTTACACCTTGCTTGAGAACTGAAAGAACTATGGAACACGAAGGTGACGATGATACCAATTGTAATTTGTTGGCTTGGTATATTCACTAAAGGACTGTAACAGGGACTGCAAAACTGGGAAATAAGACGACGAGTTGAGACTATCCAAACTACAGCATTTTTGAGATCGGCCAGAATACTAAAAAGGGTTCGGGAGACTTGTTGTCACTCAGATTCCAGTACAAAACTATCAGCTAATGCTGGAGTGAAGAACTCTCAAATAAGTAAAATGATGATAGTAATAGTAATCATAATAAAGAGGATTTTATGGGCTTTTGTGATACAAACGAATTTTCAAGTCCCGCCCAAAACATTAGACCTAGGGTTAATTAACAAAAAAAAAACTTTTTATCTAGTGGATTTTGGTATTCCAGAAGATCATAGAGTAAAAATAAAATAAACAGAAAAATAGACAAATACCTTAACCTTGCGTAAAAGCTAAAAAAAGCTGCGGAACATGATGACGGCAATATCAAATGTAGTTGGTGTCTTTGGAATATTCTCTAAAGGTCAGGAAAAGAGGGATCAGAGGAGGAATCGAGACCATCCAGACATCATCACTGTTAGAATTAGCTAGAGTACTCATAAAAGTTTTGTATGCCTGAAAATACTTGCTGTCACCCAAACTTCAATAAAAAGCCACCAGTTAAAACTGGTGTAAAAAAAACTTTCCAGCTGAAGAAAATAATAATACATTGCAAACAGTTAAAGATTCAAATAACTTTGCTTAATACGAATAATTTGCACGGTTTCAAGTATTCCATGATTATCTTAAAATTTTCAAAAGTATATATTTGGCCCATTGATATTACCCTAACAGGTGCTACCCAACCAGGTGAAAATGAACCTGGGAATAATGGCAACGGAGGAGTGACACCACACTACCTAGAGCTTTAGGACTAGAGCCTCACCACCGAATTTAGTTCAGAGTCAAGCCGCAAACACTCTTTTAGTGATGTGTTTCTGCAGAGGATGTGGACGGCGTATCAGAGGCCCGACGAAAGAGTAAGAAAAAAATTGTTTTCGTACATTTTTTCAGTTATAAGAAAGAGAATAATAATAATAATAATAATAATAATAATAATAATAATAATAATAATAATCGCTTTTCTTTATATGTTTGATTTTTTGAAATATTTTTGAAATATCAATTTTCAGTTTTTAAAGTTAGAAGGAATTAAGATGGCTGATATAAGTTTATTACTTGCTAGGCAGCCAATGGATATTTTGGGTTCTTGTAGTAACTGCAATCCACAATGGTAGCTATGCTTCTACTTAGGAAGAAGTGAAGGATTCTAATTAGCATTTCATAATTACCTCGCGATGGCTTATCAAAAAATGACGTTAAAGTGATTTATTTCACTTAATCTTCAAAATCTACTTCAACTTCTACTACTTCTACTACTAATACTACAAATTGAACAAATAACTTGGCATCAAAATCAATGGAGAGGTAGTGAATTATAATTCTAATTGATGTGATCAAGAAATGTTAAGTGTGAATCTTAATTATTAAATTCAACAGTAAAAGTAAAATAAAGTTGGTGACCTTAGTTGAGGTTGACCCGAGGGATTCCTTTTCAATAGCTACTACACAGAGGTATAGGGGAGGCTGCTACTCCATTCCCTGGATTGCTCTACTTTACCCGTGCTTAATAATGCTGAGTGTTTGCTATGACTCGACCTGAAATTGAACCCCGCTCTCCCGGACCACTGGCGAACACTCAACTTATAAGACCAATGGCTCGGTACTGTAAAAGTGATCAGCTTATATAACAAAGATTTCTGTCTAGAAGAGTTCTATACGGGTCAGTGCCAAGTAACGATACTTTGAATCAGCAGTCTTGATAGTTTTTGAACGAAAATTTTTGCTAAGACAAAAGATTGTGCAAGTGCAGTAGCCTACATGTTCACCACATCTCTCTCTGTGATCGTTTATTTTTGTTTCCCAAATAATTCGTCTTACTGATGAGAGATTTAAGGATATGGAGGACATTAGATGAAATAGGACGAGACAGCTTCACACTATATAAAAAGATTTTCCGAGGTGCTTCAACCGAGAAGAGACTCGCTGGAATAAGTGCGTGGCATTCCAAGAGGACCGTTTAAAAGAAAGTTAACGTTTCATTCCGTGTTCATTTCTGTTTTGGTAAACATATCTTCTGTCTAAAAATAATGTTTCATTTATTGTTCATTTCTTTATTGGTAAAAATAGCTCCCGTCTCGATACTTTTAGAACATACATCAATTCTTTTTAAATTAACGTTTCATTCGTTTTTCATTTCTGTCTTAGCAAATATAGCTTCAGTCTTGATACTTTTTTAACACACCACCAAGCTTTGGGACCAGCCTGATCATTTAGCTTCTTTTTCTGAATCGCTTAAGGAATAATTTATGTAAGACAAGGAAGTGGATTTCAGTTTCGTGGTAAACTCCGGATTCATTATTTTAATTTCAAATTTTGCAAAGAATGTCAGCCTTAAACACGATGATAAAGTGCAACTATATAATGAAAAATATAAGTAAGAAAAGAATAATTACAATTCCAATCTGAAGATCTCAAACAATTTACGACTAATTTCAGGTCAATGACCAAAGATCTTTGAAGCACCATTCCCATCATGTATTCCCTCTACTCGTGACTTTTAAGAGATCATATCATCCAAACTAAATTAAGAAAATTTCACTGGCACAGGAAATTGTACGAATATCACGTTCTATATCTATGTCAGTTTAACCTCTTGTAATGCTAAAAAGATTTCATTTTGAAGAGTTTTTGGCTTTACTTATTTTTATTCTGTTTATTTCTCCTTTTCTCTTTCCAGTTTGTTTCTCAAGAAACTCCAAAACTACTTTTCGATTTTCCCCGACCGTTTCCCAACTGAAGTTGCTTTGCTGTACCAGAATTAAACAAGAAACTTTGCGCAATCGGCACATGGAAAAGAACATCTTGTACATGGCGGCCGGCCACTTAAGCACATAATTTCTATAGTTGGAAAAAAATTCTTACTTTTTTTTTTTTTTTTACTTTTCTCTTTAGTCTCAACAGCCGATTGGCCAGTTTTTATGGCTTGATAATTGAAAATTGATATTTCTTTCAGTTTTTTTTCTTTCGAGAAACGGTTTCTCATAAGAAAATAAAAGATGGAATAAAAATGACCGATATTCTGAGAATATAAAACCTATTATTACATTTACAAAGAATTATTCGGACAGTTAAACTAGTTCTTATTTTTATAGCACACACAATGTTTCGATCGATATATTCTCCGACCACTATCTGGTGTTATGCGTACCTACGTAAAGAAAGAAATTTTGGTTTTGGTCTTTTTGCTGTATTTCTGGAAAAAAATTTGATACAATTCTGCTTTGTTCAACCAAAGACAGAAACCAAAAACTACAGCACTGAAAATCTGTACCAAAATATGAAATTGTTGCAATCGAAAAATAATTACATCTTTTATATATATTTACGCAGTTTTATTTTTGCATTCAAAGGTTTAACAATTTAATTCTTAAATAAAGAATTTCAATGTCGTTAAGCTTAGTAATTGATAATGTCTAATAATATCCATTTTAATAGCATACTCTTCCATTAGAAATGATAAAATTCTGGTATCTTCGAATTTAGAAAATTAACTTTTTATTATAAAATGTTAGTGGGTGTAATTATTTTTGAACATTAATATCAAGTTGAAATTAATTTATAATTGCCCTATATCTGTGGTTGAGTTTTCTTCCATTTACGTTTCAGGTATATTCGCTCTGCATGCGAGTTTTTATAATATACATCCCGAAAGACATATATATCAGTAGCCATACATCAAGCACTCTCATAGAATTATATAAAATCCCTCATATATTCTATATACGAATATTTCATGCCCATAGTCATCTGTACATTAACCGGATATAGCTGGTATATATATATATGTGTGTGTGTGTGTGTGTGTGCGTGAGTATCATCCCCAGCAAAAATTATAGAATTAACTCATTGAAAGGATGTTCCCTGCTAGATTTTTTTATTTTGCAGTTAATAAACTAATAACAGATAAGATGAAAAACATTTTGATCACTAAGTGAGCATTCTGGCTTCATAAATTATTCTTTAAACAAACTAAATAATTTATTTAAATTAATGGTATAATTTTTTCTAAGTCGTGCAGAGAAAATTTTATAGAATGATACAACGTTGAGGAAAAAATTATGGAATGATCTTGTAATCTGTATTGTAGAGCTATCAAATAAAACGTCTTTCGTACCTTCTCTGTTATTAGTTCATTTGCTGCTAAATAAAAAGGAAACTCCAAATAAACATCTAAGTGTTCTAATTCCATAGTTATTGCTTGGGGTTTGATAATTTGAGTTTTTCACGCACGTTGATTCTTTGGAAAAGTAAGTTGTAAATTAGAATTCATCACTTAACCCAAGGGCGTACTGGATAAAGTGCAGGACAGTGGCTTTGAAGTAAGCGTGTTTTAATTCCAGTCGGTCTTTCATGTTCCCTTTCGGGCTAATACCCTTTGGAAAGGTATGAACCCCCATATCTCTCAATCTGTTGTTCTACAAGGATGGCTTTGGCGTTAAAAAAAACACAGAAAGGTTGATATGTAATCAAAAAAAGAAACGAAACTAAACCATTTCACCTATGTGGAGAGAACAGAAATATATTGCTTTTATAAAATAAAAGTCAGAGAGCAGTTATCCAAGACTGTATTCTTACTATTGAAAACAAATAATACAACTTAAAATTTCTTCGAACTCAATTCTAGTATATATCTAAGCAGTTATGATTGAAATCAAAATCTAAATATGAAACCTGGTTGACCTACTAAACATTGATTTCCACGAAAGAGGGTGAACGTAATATGTCGTCCCTGAAAAGCAGTAGAACAAATTTATTGAAAGCGGAAATCATTGAAAAATTAGATGGAGGCGAGGTTGGAAAACTACAATTGGTAGCAAAAATTCGAGGTAATAAATATATCCTACAAGCAGAGTAAATGCAAAAAGTATGAAATAGAGCATCAATTTGTCGATAAAAAATAATCGAAAACGAGTTTTATTATATACTGATTGAATGGATTCATGATCTCAGGAAATATTTCTATGTTTGCAGAATTTTTTATTCTAAACCTTTATATTTCAGGCAAAGATTTTGAAATGAATGCACGAGAAGCAAAAATTACTCAGACATTGAAAGCGATACTTAAATCATTCTTGATTTTATGCAGATTAAGATGCATTAATATATAGAATAATATTTTTTATTTCTTTATATATACTATAAATAAATATAAATATGGGCCCACGGGCGCAGGTACTTAAATTTTAATGTAATAAAATATTGGTTGGTATTTTATTTATTTTACGATAATGCTTGTGTGTTATTTAATGACACACACACACACACACACGCATATACATATATATATAGTATTGAGACTTTTTATGGTTACTTCTACCTGACTCGGTGAGTCAATGGTAGACCAAATTTTGCACTGTTATCAAATTGTGTTCACTATCAATGACAGAGCTGTTTTTATTTATATATATATATATATATATATATATATATATATATAACACATTTCATTAATATATATATATATAGTCATCCACAGACAGACCTGTTTCGTTCTATCAGAACTCATCAGTGTGGCTAGACATACTAGCTTCCCGTAGCTGGAATCGAAACCTGGTTGACTCAAACGCCAATCCAAGTGTCTACTCCTCCGCCACGAAGGAACCAGTCGCAGCGAAGTACATTTTAAACGGTTATGAATCACAATTACTATTGCTTATATACATCCGCTTAACGGCTACCGAGAGCTCAATTCAAATATGAAGAGCCTTGCATGAACGCTAATAGCAACACGATTACTTCATTCGCTAGAGAGCTCATCCCTATGGGCGTAGGGGAGCATATATATATATATATAGTCATCCATTTTATATATATATATATATCAGCAGAATCTGTCAGGTGAATGCGTAAAGCATGAAATCCTGGGTCACAGACACCACCATGTAATATATATATATATATATATATATATATATATAGGATTTCTATGTGAGTAGTTCGTAGGTAGCTTTATTTTTAAAGGAATTTGAGCTCATTTGTTTGAACACTGTTAAATAGGTTCAAATGCTACTCTTTTTCGTTAATAATTTTATTCCTCAAATATTTCTATCTAATACGAACAATGTGCATACAGCTGTATGGTTCCAAATAACTAATAATGATGATCCTTAGCGAGCGATTTAAAAGTTCTATTTGACGCATAGATGGGACCCTAACAGGTAATAACACGCCAAATTAGAGTGAACCTGGCTGTAATGGTAAGTGAGTACTCTACATTACCCAAAATCAAAAACTGAGGCCTCATCATCAGATTCAGTTTAATATCTTGTTTAGGAGATAATAAAATATTATATCAAATTAGACAGACTAATGGAACTAAATAAAAATGCACGTAAAAAGATTATATTCATTTATTTTAATTAATTTCTTCATAAAATTATGCACAGAATTGCTTTTAATATTTTTGAGAAGAACGCAATAATATTAGAAATCAATAACACGAAGTAATTATACATTAAACATCGTTTTGTTAAAATCAGTATGCAAATTATCTTCAACAGATACTATGTAAAGCTTTATTTCTAATTGATATATAGCACAATACAGAAAATTAAGCACATTTATAACATGGGATATTTTCAGTCAAAACTCAAGTATTCTCTAGTTGACAAATAAGATGTTAATCAACATTAAATAATAATTATTTACTAAATATTGAGAATGTATAATAAATAACAAAGGAAATTGTACATCAGTGGTGACTTAGTTTCGGTTACTGACCGACAGTCATATAATCTGCATTATAAGATATATATATATATATATATATATATATATATATATATATATATATATGTATATATATAGTAAAAAATGTATATAACTTGTAGGTTATATGCTCCCTTGTAGATAATAACCGGGAAACTTTAAGCCGTGAGATTTTACTCAGCCTTAAATTTTTACTTTTCTTCATCTTATACATCTCTCTCGATATATATATATATATATATATAAGATGTAGAAAATGTTATATATATATATATATGCATATGTATAATTCACATATATAAGATGTAGAAAATGTTATATATATGCATATATATAACAATATCACAAAATATTTTCAATTGTAATATATATATATATATATATATATATATATATATATATATATATATATATTACAATGGAAAATATATTGTGATATTGTTTTACATTTTGTGGATTTTCATTTTAAAGTTTTAAAAGTTGTTAAGCTCAGATTCACGTGTTCCTACGGTCATCCCGAAGTTGTTTGTGATGACACGAGAAACTCATAGTAACAGGGGGAGCACAATGGCTTTGTCATTTACTCCACTTAAAATTAACCTTGAGTCACATTCTTCTATGGAGGGAGGGGCTGGGTTAATGATATACCGCGGCGTTGTCATCTGTATATATCGTCATCATCGTCATCATCAAGGCGTGCCGACAGTTCGGATTTCTTGATTCGCTTTCTCTCTCGCCATCCATCCCTTTCTGTCATCATACAAACGTCGCTTTACATTGATTTTTATTTTATTAAAATTCACATGAATAGTTCAATTGCTTATTTATAGATAAGTGCCAATACATGCGAACACCAATACAAAATGATAAAAATAGTATGGATTTCCCTGACTCTCTCTCTCTCTCTCTCTCTCTCTCTCTCTCTCTCTCTCTCTCTCTCTCTCAATTAGTCCCAATCATTCATCGCTTCCGATAGGTCTTCTGGATTACGTCCTATATCTTGAATTTCTTGTTGGTCAGCCAACACTGGCACGTACGCATGAAGGGGTCTATAAGAAAACATCATGTATGAGTTGGTTTTTGCTTCTCCAGCAGTATCCTTCATGTTTTGTTGATCTTATTAGAAGATTTTAAAGATAAAGGGTAGGTTTTCAGAATATCAGCAACAGAGTCAAAGAAGTCTGTGTCTCCATTTGGTGAGCAAACTTTTACTTTTGTGTTTCTATTGAGCATCATTTTGGCTGCAATAGTTTCTTTGGGAAGACACTAGGCTAGAAGTATTTGCTTCATCTTCCTTCTGTGTATGGAGTCAAATGTATTGGAGAAATATAAGAATAAGAGTGTCGCCTTGAGGGTTTTTTTTTTTTTTGCACGAACTCCGTCAATGATTCGACGGATTATCAAAATCTGTGATGTTTTGGATCGGTTTCTTCGAAATCCATTTTGATTCTTTGAAAAAATTTTCTTAATTTCTGGTTCAATACGGTTGAGTTGAAAAGCATTATAAACTTCACCCGTTATGGAAGTAAGACTTATGCCTCGGTAGTTCTAGGTGATTCTGAGTTTATCTTCCTTGGGAAAGGGGAGGATGCACCCCATTGTCCATCTCTTTATTGTGCTCTGGTTATATAGGGCGTTGCAGTATTGGAGCAGTAATCTTCGTTTATTTGATGCAAAATGAAATAGTTAAATAAGATAATGTAGGTTGTGTTGCGTCAATCATACAAGAGAGAAAGCCATGCTTAAAATATTAAATTACTTTGGTACAAACACCATTCCCTGGGGCATTATCTTCCCCAAGTAAAACCTACTTAATTTACTTATTTTAGTTTAGTCCAAAGTCAGAACTCAAGTGAGGGATTTAGTGACATTCTAACCTTATATGCAGGAGAACTGACGGTAAAATTCATTACTAGTAAATAAAAAGAATTTTCGTTTCAACTGATTTATATTTCAAAGCTTATTTCATGTACCAATGGCTACATTTATTATTATTATTATTATTATTATTATTATTATTATTATTATTATTATTATTATTATTATATATACTCTTTTAGAGTTTGTCAAATCAGCGTTAATTGATAGATTTACACTGGAGTTTGAGTGACAGCAAGTCTCCTCAAGTCTCCAGGACTCGTCTCAGGATTCTGGCCGTTCTTAGCAATGCTTTCGTTTGGATAGTCTCTACCTGTCCGCCAATTTCCAAGTCTTCCAGGCTTTTTTTATAATACTTTAGTTATTGTGCCAAAAGCACCAATCACAATTGACTCAATCGTTACTTTCATGTTCCACAGCTTTTTCAATTCTCTAGCAAGGTCGAGATACTTATCTTACTTTTCACTTTCTTTCAGATTTATTCTGTGGTCCGCCAGAACAGCAAAGTCAACAATTTTACAAATTTTCTTTTTTTTTTGTTGATTATTATGAGGTCTGGTCTTTTGGCCGGGATTAAGTGATCCGTTTATATGTTAAAGTCCAATAGGAGTTTATGCGTGTCATTTTCTAGGACAGGTGCTGGGTTATTATTATTATTATTATTATTATTATTATTATTATTATTATTATTATTATCTCACTCCGTCCAGGTTTTTCACCCCAACTAACGCTGGTGGTCTTTCGCTTGAATCTGAATGACAGCAAGTGTCTTCAATTGCCCAGGACTTTTAAAAGTCTTCTCAGTATATATACATATATATATATGAGGTCTGACATCAATTTCACGTTTATATATTGGTCCCTATGCCATTATTTTTGCTGCTATTAAAAAACCTTTTGTTTTTCTTTTGAGGTTTTTCTTTTTAAGCATATTCAGGTCTTCTCTTGTGCAATCTCGCCAGTTTGTCGCTTGAAAAATCCATATAGTTTTTCTTCCCATTCTTATTTCTAAATTTTATCTATTAGTGTGTTATTATGTTGCTATTACAGTTTCTGGCTGCAATAATTAGTCCTTCTTTGTCCTTTTTTGTATTTCTTGAGTTTTCGAACTGATGTATCTACGCAATCCTCAATACTGGCCTGCCATCCTCCTTTCACTCTTGACACATGGAAACTGTCTTTGTCATCTCTCAAATGTAATGCCTATCACATAATCATTTTCCTAGTCCTCTAATCCATCAGTCTGAGTTCCTCGCCTGTCCATTTTAAGAATGCTCCTGAGGGTCTTTCAAGTGGGACTGCTTTACGTATTTATTCCTTTGATGCGATTTCTACTGCAGCACTTAGTTTTGAGAATTTTCCTTGTCCTATTGAGGTATTCTTATCTTACTTTTTCATTCATCTCTGCTTGATGATGTCTGCTTCAATTATTTTCAAGTATTATCATTATTGTTATTGGAGATACATTTTCTTAATAGACTGCTGAATCTATATATAATATTGGTGTTATTAATTCAAACATTTCTGATCCTGTATTAATAGCATCAATATTATATATGAATGTCAAAATTCATGCTTAATAAACTCTTGTGTTCATAAGGTATGGATTTTTCAATATTCTGATATTATAAATTTTGTTGACTATGCTCATTAGATGATAGGTACTTACGTTTCAAGCTATTTCATATTGTTAGTAGTCTGTGAGCATTCGATTATCACGTGGATCTTGCAATAGTTTTCTTTTAACTGTTTTGCAATTTAATTTCTTTAAACTCGATTTTATTTCTTGAAAACTTCCTTAGTGAAAAAAACAGCTCTTTGTTGTATATTATTAACTTCTTTATAGAATAGTGTATGGAAAGAGGAAATAAAGGTAAACTGAATTGAGCGGATTTTTATAATAGCTGTCTTGTATCTTTTGTAGATATTCGATGAGGTAGTTTAGGAGATAAGGATTAAAACAGTTTGGATTTTTATATGTGAAAATGGAAAAATATTGTCATAAGAGATTATTAGTACATTGAAAAAAGGAATCATATTATTGATAATGAATGAATAGTTGAAGCAAAGTACTGAGTTATTTTCTGATAAACCTTTACACACACACACACACACACACACACACACATACATATATATATATATATATATATATATATATATAAATATATATATTCTTATATGATCCAAGGAGGAAATCCAAGGGGTAGGACTATCCAGTATGAGTGCTCAGTACAAAGTATAATTAATTTGGGATTAATGACACATCAACACTCAACAATTTTTTATATAAAGACAAAAAGAAAAAAGAAAGTGAATTTTTTCTTTTTGTCTTTATATGAGATAGATAGATAGAGAGAGACAGAGAGACAGAGACAGAGAGAGAGAGAGAGAGAGAGAGAAAGAAAGGATTAAAGTTTGATAGCAAGTTTAGAAATAAACTGAATCCACTTAAGCTTACAGCATAAGATTCATTCGTATTCAACAAAACATTATTAGATCTGCAGGACTTTTCTAAGTATACTAGCCGATCTTAACCGTGCTGTAGTTTGTATGCTTTTTTTTCCAATTCCTCGGACACAATTCAAAGTGAATCCTCTTTTCCAATCAGTCGTGCCTTGTTTTGTATGGTCTCGATTCTCCCTCTGATTTCCGATTCCTCGGACACAATTCAAAGTGAATCCTCTTTTCCAATCAGTCGTGCCTTGTTTTGTATGGTCTCGATTCTCCCTCTGATTTCCGATTCCTCAGACACAATTCAAAGTGAATCCTCTTTTCCAACCAGTCGTGCCTTGTTTCGTACACCTTTGCAGCATTTCGTACACTTAGTTTGCAGCATTCATTACTTATGTGATTAATTGCTTCATCTCTGTCTCCCCAAAACTTTCACTAATTATTCTGTTGCGTATAATCAATTTTTATTTTAATATATTCTGTCCCTTTGGCATCATTTTGTGCTGCTATTAAAACATTCAGTTTCTCACTTAAGGTTTTCTTTTCTCAGCCATGTCCAGGCCTTCTTGTGTATTAGCTCGTCAGTTTGTTGCTCACAGTATCAATATAGTTTTTCCCCCATTCTTATTTTCTAGTTTTTGTTGTTTTTCTGTTGGGCATTATGTTGCCATCGCTGTTACTGATTGATGTAAGTTGACTTTCTTTATTCTTTTTAGTCTATTTGTCTTCAATCCCAGGTTGAGTCATACCAAAGACTCAAAAAATGGTACTTGATGCTACCTTGCTTAACACTCAGCATTATAAGGTAAGGTTCAAGGGTAAAGTGGAGCAATCCAGGGAAAGGAGTAGCGCCCTCCCCTATACCTTGGTGTTGTAGCTATCGAAAAGGGAGCTTTCGAGTCATCCTCGAATACGGTCACCAACTTGTAGTGATGCATCAACCCAGGGATGTGCAACTCAGGCCGACTGGTCACTTAGTGTAACTCTTGCAACCCGTTTTTATTCTAATCTCGTATTCTAATTTCGAATTTGTTTCGTAGCCGTAAGACATTTTACAGTTTTCAATTCGACCATACAAAATCTGGATAACATCGCATTTTTGACTTTCAAGCGTGCTACACAAAGAGAATTTTTTTAAATTCAATGTTTGAAGAACTTTTTACTTGATTGCAGGGAAGTTTTTAGTAAAATTTAGTAATTTTGTTTCTTTGAAACAATAATCCAATGTTGTGTGCACAGACCTTATTGTTATTTGTCTTTATCATTTGATAATGTACTCACAATACCTCAATACTCAGGTTATCATTAAAGGACCTTTTTGACGGTGACTGACGCTAATTGTTCCAATTTTTGAAAGTGGCTCGCCAATGGAAATTGATGCACACTCCGGAACTACGCCATCCTGAATGCTGCCAAGTCTGCTTCCTCCTTCTTTTCTTGAAACGTAGAGTCAGTCTTTGTCATCTCTTGAGTGTAAAGCCCAGTGTATGGTCAGCAATTTTCTTGTTCTTTGGTCAATTTGTCTGAGTTCCTCCGTTATCAATTTTAAGAATGGTCCAGAGTATCATACAAGGAGGACTGCTCAGGTGTTTATTCTTTTGATGAAATATCTGCTACAGAGTTTAGTTTCGAGAAGTTTTCTTACTTTTTCTTTTATCTCTGTTTGGTGGGATCTGCTTCCAATATTCGTAAGTACTTGTAATTTTCTTTTTTTTCCAATTGTTCTGATGCTTTCCTGACTTAGTAGTTTTGTTTTTTCTGGTGTTTTTCTTTTTTCCTCCGTCATTATCAGCATGACACATTTTTCGATATCAAATTCTATTCCAATATCCGGGTCGAATATTCTTTGAGTTTGTACCAAGGTTTGTGATTCTTATTCCTTTTTTTACAAATATCTTGATATCATGAGTGCACTTGAGGTCGATTATCTTTTCTTGTCATTTTTTAAAAATTTGCAGCCTTCTGTGCATTTCCTAAGTATATAATTGAATTGCACTGTTATAATTACAAATAATTGTGGCAAGAGTGAGTCTCCATGGAAGATGCCTCTTAGGATTTTCATATTCCCTAGGGTTTGCTGCAAATTACACTTTCGAGTATTCCTTGACTTTCGTGAAGAAGTTAATGACTTTGTCGGATATTTTGTACGTTTTCGGACATTTTATTATTTGAGTTTGCGGGATCATATTATAACACTTTCGTTCAGCTAACATATGCTATGGCAACATTTTCTGCCTTGTTTGACCTCTTTAAAAATCTGATGATCTATATATTTTGATTCCTCTTATTCGCTTGGGGACTCCTTTTTGTTCGTCCGGAAGTAGTCTGCGACATACAAGCAAGTAATTTATTTGCGCTGCTGGGATTTTCCACATCAATCATAGGTAAACTCGGTATTGGTCTATCATTTCTGGGGGACGTTCTTTTGCGGGGGCTTACTGAATCAGGGTAGTTTTTCTTTTTGTCATCCATTCTGGTATGATTACTTTAAGACATTGATTCAATTGCTGTGACAACCTGTCGTAAATGGATATAGATTTTTATGGCCTGGTGTATTCCAATTTGGTACTTTCTTAAATGTTGCTTTTAGTGATTGCTGTTCGCCGCGGGACCTTCTTCAATTCCTTGTCATTCTTTTTCCATGTTATTCGGCCTTTCTATTATGTTCTTTATATTCCCATATCATGCTCTAGAACTGTTTTATTTACTTTGCATCCAGTTGTTTATTTGTCGAAGTACTTTCTCTGCCTACTTGTTGGTAGAATTTTTCTTTCGTTATTTTGGAAAGTCTTGTTTTGTTTGTATTGCTTGATTTTGACCAGGTATCTTTTGTGTCTCCCTTTGTTTGCTTATATCTTTTGATTTATTTCTTACAGTTGAATTATCAGTCTTTTCTATCGTTTTATTTTGGTGGGGGGATCCCGTCATTCCATTGTGTCCTGGTATATTTCTATTCCCAAGTATTTTTACTTGTTCTCATAGTTTCCTTATTTGTCCCTCCAACCTCAGTTCCCTTTAGCTTTTGAATTAAGTTGTTCTGAAAATGATGTCCAATTTTAGAATAAACTTTTATTTCTGAAACTGATAAATCTAAAGTGTGTCGTAATTATAAAAAATGATTCCTGAACATCTATGCATAATACCATCTAATAACAAAGTTATTTATACCTGTATTATAAAACCCTAATAATTTTGATACCAATAAATATCTAATATTTCTTAGTTTAAGTTTAGTTAAGGAACAGCTATGCCTTTTTATTTTAATCAGGTTTTGTAGATTTATCTCATTCCTTACTGTCACGATTAGTCAACGATATTGTTATTTTTTTTCTCTTTTTTTACCTCGATGATTTTTTTTTTATTTCCCGAGTTCTTGGTAATATATAATATTCAATTATTTACACAAAGAATTGTACAATAATACTTTCTGGCGTTCTAGCGGTTTTATTTTTTTAACGTACAATGTAGTTGAATATTAAATAGTTCAATAAAATTTTCGCTTTACTGAATGTGTTATTATTATTATTATTATTATCATTACTCATTAGAGTTTTTCACATCAGCTTAAGCTGATGGTCTTTCACTGGAGATTGAGTGACAGCAAGTCTCCTCAAGTCTCTTCTCAATATTCTGGCCGTTTTCAATGATGCTGTTGTTAAGATGGTCTCCACTCGGTCGCCAAATTCTAAATCTTCCAGGCCCTTTAATTATCCTTTAGTTACCGTGCCAAAAGTACCAATCACAATTGATATAATTGTCACCTTCATGTTCCAAAGATTTTTCAATTCTCTAGCTAGGTCAAGGTACTTATCTCTCTTTTCACATTCTTTCAGTTTTATTCTGGGGTCTGCTGGGACATCAAAGTCGACTATTTTGTAGATTTTCTTTTTTTTTTTGTTGATTATTATAAGATCTGGTCTTCGGGCAGACATTAGGTGATCCGTTTGTATATCAAAGTCCCACAGGAGTTTGTGCGTGTCATTTTCTAGGACAGGTGCAAGGTTGTGCATATACCATTTGTTGGTATGGTCAAATTTAAATTTCTTGCACATTTCCCAGTGGATCACCTTGCCCACCCAGTTATGTCTAGCCTTGTACTCCTTTATTATTATTATTATTATTCCACGCCATTTGAGTTCTTCACTCCAGCTAATGCTGATGGAATTTAACTGGAGTCTTAGTGAGAGCAAGTCCTTTTAGGTCTCCAGGATGCTTCTTAGTATTCTTGCCGATCTTAATAATGCTGTAGTCTGGTTAGTCTCGAATCGGCCTCCGATGTCCAACTCCTCCCGTCCCATTTCCTAGCCATTAAGGGCCGTTCCAAGTGCACCAATCACAATTGATATCACCGTTACCCCCATGCTCCACAGCTTTCTCAGTTCTCTAGCAAGGTTAAAGTACTTGTCTCTTCTTCTTCTTCTTCTTCTTCTTCTTATTATTATTATTATTATTATTTACTCATTAGAGTTTTCACATCAGCGTTAGCTGATGGTCTTTCACTGAAATTTAAGTGACAGCAAGTCTCCTCAAGTCTCCTGGACTCTTCTCAGAATTCTGGCCGTTCTCAATAATGTGGTAGTTTGGATGGTCTCCACTAGTTAGGCAAATTCCAAGTCCTCATGTCCCTTTAGTAATCCTTAAGTTACTGTTCCAAACGCACCAATTACAACTGCCTGTTCCATAGATTTTTCAGTTCCCTAACAAGGTCGAGGTACTTATCCTTCTTTTTACATTCTTTCAGTTTTATTCTGTGGTCAGCCGGGACAGCAATGTCGACAATTTTGCAAGTTCTCATTTTTTGTTGTTTATTTTATTAGGTCTGGTCTTCTGGCCGAGATTAGTTGATCCGTGTGTATGTCAAAGTCCCATAGGAGTTTATGTATGTTATATTCTAGGACAGGTGCTGGGTTGTGCATATACAATTTGTTTGTATGGTCAAATTTAAATTTCTTGCACATCTCCCAGTGGATCACCTGGCCGATCTAGTCGTGTCTGGTTTTATATTCCTTTTACACTAACTTGCAGCATTCGCTTATTATGTGAATGATGGTTTCATAGTCTACATTTGCTATTTTGTTGCGTCTTATCAATTCTCGCTTTGATATGATTGGTTCTTATGGTGTTGTTTTGTGCTGCTATTAGGTGAGATTCTGTTTCTCTCTTAAAGTTTCCTTCTCTTAGCCATGTCCAGGTTTTGTCATGTTAGATGTTGTTTATTAGTGGTTTAAAATGCCCATAGAGGTGTTTTCCTTTCCATTTTTGTTTCCTAGTTATTGTCATTCTGTTGTTCATCGTGTTATCAGTATCGTTTCTGATAGCTGTAATAAGTCCTCCATCGTGTTTTTGTATATAATCTTCGAGTCGATGTATAGATGCGTCAACGCTGTTTTGAATACTGGTAAGTCCTCTTCCTCCCTTTTTTCTTGATACATATAGTCTGTCAACGTCGTCTCTGGGATGTAATGCCTTATGAATTGTCATTAGTTTTCTTGTTCTTTGGTCCATTTGTTTAAGTTCATCACTGGCCCACTTGAAAAGAGGTCCGGAATATCTAACGAGTGATTCAGCGCAGATATTTATTCCTTTGATAAGGTTTTGACTTGAGAGTTTTGTCTCGAGTAGTTTTCTAATTCTCCTGAGATATTTTTTTTTAAATTTTGTCTTTAATTTCCACTTGTTTGATAGTGTCAGCCTCCAAGATGCCCAAGCATTTGTAGGTTTGGTTTTTTGCGAGCGTTCTAATCTTGTCTTGATTTGGTAATTCCATTCCGTCAGTTGGATATCGTTTGCCACTTTTCATTACAAGCATGGCACATTTTTTATGCCAAATTCCATCATTACGTCCTGACTGTATATTCTAATTGCGTGTATTAGAGTTTCCAGTTCATTTTCCTTTTAAAAAATTATTATAATCATTATTATTATTATTATTATTATTATTATTATTATTATTATTATTATTATTATTTTCATTCTCTGCCAGTTTTTCACACCAGTTTTAACTAAAGGTTTTTCGCTGAAGTCTATGTGACAGTAAGTCTTCTAAGGTTTGCAAAACGTTTCTAAGTATTCTAACTTATTTTGATAAAGTTGTCGTCAGGATTTTCTCAATTCTTTTCTCCAATTGTCTCAGTCTCTTTTTGAGACTTTGTGCAATGATCGAAGGGCGCAAACTACAATTGGTATTACCATCACCTTCATGTTCCACAAACATTTCAGCTCTCTGTTTATTCGCTTTTTTAAAAACAATATTATATAGTCTGCATGAAAGGTAAAATTCTCTCGATAAAAAATATTTTCTCTTTGTTAATTCACAATAGGTCTGGTCTTCTAGTTAGGATTGTGCATTTACCATTTGTCAACATGGTCAGGCACCATTCCTTGTGACTGGGTGAAATAGATAATTTCACCCAGTCATGTCTTGTATTGTTTTTGTGCCTGTTTGTTGCATTTGTTTATTTTATGATTAACCCTTTCATCCATAACACTACATAGCCTAAAATTGTTATTTTCGTGAGTATCATCAATTTCTTCTTTGCCATAATTAATTCTCATGGTATCATTCTGTGCTCCAATGAATAGATTAAGTTTCTTGTTTCGAGTATCTCCTTCGAGATCATCTTCTGGTCATCTCATGTGCAATTTTCTTATTTTGTCTCTTGATGTATCCTTAAGATTGTTTTGCTTCCCATTTTTATATGTATTTAGTGAAGTTTTCCTTTTTCTCTTTAAGTTATTTCTCATCATATTGTTCTTACTGGCGTTGTTCATTTTTGTATATTCTTCGGGACCCTGAATTGTTATATCCATCTAATCCTCAATGCTAGCAACCCCACTTTTTTCTTTTATTGACGTATTGAGTCTGTTTATATCATCCTTTGGGTGTAAAGCATTATGCCTCATCATCGGTTTCCTTGTTTCATGGCTTATGCATTTGAATTTTTCTCTCGTTTATTTTAGTAAGGATACAGAGCATATTACAAGGAATACAACTTTTATTTCTTTGATTAGGTTTCTACCGTAAACTAATTTCATGAAGTTTTCTTTTCCTATTGAGGAACTTCTTTCTTAAATTTCATTCTATCTTCGTTTGCTTAATGGTATCCGCTTCTAATATTCCAAGGTATTTAAAGTTTCTCTAAGTGTTCTAATGTTTTTCTGATTGGCCAGTATTATTCATTCGGTTATTTTTCTTTTAATTTTTTTTTCATTATAAACAAGGCACGTTCATAAAAAGCCATTCCTTGGTTGAAAGTTCATATAAGGGTTTCTAGTTCTTTTCTGTTCTTCGCAAATATCTTAATAGCATTCATATACACGACTTTGTAAATTTATTGCCTTCTTTGTTTTTTCTTAGTATATAATTCAGTGACATCATTGTTATAACAAACAGTAATGGGGATAATGAATTTCGCTGAATTTCTGCTTGGGTTTATCTTTCTTTTGCTACTTCTACTATCCAGTTGGTCACGGCTCTCGTGATAAAGTATTCGACCTGCTCTGATATCTTTAGCAGTTTCAGATATTCTATAATCCAAGTTTGCGAGATCATGTCACATGATTTTTTGAAGTCTATCCATGTTATGGCTACATTTTCCTCCTTAATTTTCCAGTCTTTTAGAATGTGCTAGCATATAAATAATCGGTAATGTTTCTCTTGTTTCTTGGTAAGATCTTTATTCAACTGCAATTCTATCTTTTGAGTTTATTGCAATTTTGAGGCCTCAATGGAATAAAAGAATATCTGACCATGCAGGCTTAAGATAACGTGGAGACTTAAACTTTTAATAAATCCCAGAATTTATTAATATTATAATGTCGATTATAACTGATTTAAAACAGAGAACCCAATTATCATCAATATAACATTGAAAGTGAGCGGTAAGTGTTATAAAAAAAGCCAGTAGCCGGAAGATAGTCTCTATGTAGCATCCAAAACTGAAAACAGGTACAAATCAGTTGTCGAATCACCAGACTCGATCGGCCATCTAAGTTGGTGATGGGAGTTGTTCTGGCGATGCAGAAGTGAGGCCAGGAGTTAGATGCATTGCGAACCCCAATAAAAGAAGCTAGGTTTTTCGATTTTTTCTCTTTGGTGGACAGAGAAATAAACAAAATAGGGCGATTGAATTATACAACGATACGAGGAGTGGTTCTTCCAAGGACGAAGAATCCACCCCGCATATTGTGTCCGTGATCTTTTTCGACATACTTCCACGGTCTCAGAAACTGAACGGAAAAAATAAAACATGTTATATACCCTACCTAGGAACGCTAATGGGTATGTCATATTCTTCATAAATACGTCGGACTCTATTGTGAGGGATGAAAATATACTGTCTTTGGTGGCGGAACCCCAGGCTCTAACCATTCTCGGTGGGGCAAGTTTTATCGCCAATGGCCAAAGGCATTTTTGGAGCCATCGGGCGTGTCTGGGCTTTGGCCCTGCACACGGACCCACCTTAAAAGACCTTGTGCTGTACTCGCCCGTTTAGTTGGGTGCGTGACAAATACCGAAAATATACTAAGCAGTCACCACTAGCAGTGGTTACCTTCTTCACGCCGCTGCAAATATTTTATTTTGTCGATGTTATAAAGATTTCCATTTCATTTACATCCCCCGTTTTGGTTATTTTTCATTCAGTAACCTTTTGTTAGATTACAACAAAACAATAAAAGTTCCTATATTGAGGCGAGATGAGTTTTTCCGTTTCTCCTAATCCATCAGACGATCAGATATTACCGATATAGCAATGACTATATTACAGTCCGAAACTTTCACAAGGACCTGAATAATGGTAACACAATATTAGAATATTATTTAGGCTTAAAAGCAAAAATATCATGATGTCCCTGTTGAACAATCAGTTAATTAAAAAAAGAAAATGTTTGCCTGAATCAAGTTTGGCACAAAACCAGTTTAAACAATAACTGACCATGCTAGCTGATTGATTTGAAAAGAAAATTCGCTCAAGGTTCGCAGACCAACTATGTGCCGAATACAATCTTTTTCAGAAGCCCCCCCCCAAAGGGGCACCTGTTGACCATGGATGGTGGCCCATGATGCCTGAGAAGGGAATCCTGGTGGCTGAGTGGATCATGATCCAGGAAATTGCAACTTAATGCAACTGTTTGGCTCTTGGGTTAGATGGTATGTAGGAGGATCCTGATTAAATCTATTGACATGGCACACCAACCTCTAATATTTATATATCATAAACTACTCAATTTCTTATACTGACAAATACCATTGTCATCAACAACCTAACTTATTCTAATTTAACTGTGAGTGATAGACACTTCCGTTATAGGCGAGATGCGTCCCAAGATCAGTTTTTCAACACAGTAAATCTGCTTTGAAAATAGTTTACATGCTTCAAGATTGTGATATCCATGTTAAAGAGCCCAACACGTTGAACTATTTTACTGATTGTTGAGAGGAGAAAAGAGTTTATCAAAAAATTGTCAGTGAAAATTTCTCTGTGTGTGTTGGGGGGTGTTTTAGAGTTTTCAAATATTTTTCCTCACAAAAAGAAATTATCAAAATTAGAACCGATTTTTATAAAACAATTTTTTTGCAAAACTGATAATAGAGAAAAATAAAAGAAGAAAATCACAGTATTTTAAAAATATTAACATGAATTAGTTATCATTATTTCACTGCGTCCACTGCAACAAAATTGTCTGTTGACAAATCAACGAGTACACTTAAAACTTAAGTGCTTTTTCAATATTTCCTCTGTTTAAGATTCGTAGAAATTTGACTAAATTCTTTTATTTATTTATTTATTTATCTATTTATTTATTTTTTTTCAATCACGGATTTTTAAAATACTTGCTCGGAGATCAGTGCGTGTATAATCAGATGTTGAGTGAAAACTTTCAATATTTTTGAAAATAACATTTTTCTAAAATGGTGTAAAATACACATACTTGACCATAGGATTTATATACCATATTGTGGTTGAGATAGCTACTTATTTCTCATCATTATACGAAAGCGATGTTAAAAGACATTCGAATGATAATATTCTAAAATAGTACTTTCTCTATACTTAGAAAATTAGTGCAGCATAATCTTTCTTGTCCCATTTACCTTTACTTGTGCTTTATTAATCAAAGCTTCATAAACTTCTTCCTCTACAACATGAAAAAGAACACACAACTTGTTTACTCAATCCATACATTTTTACTTCTATTCAGAGTTTGATCTAGTTTTTAAAAAGAAATATTTGTTATTAAATATTTGTTGATGATTCTTGGCTGACCCATTTATAATGATAGAAGATACTGTTATCGGGTTGCTTGGAGATAGGGAATATATTTTATCGGATCTCAACTCGCCAAAGAACAATATTGGTATGATATACAAATACTGAATTAATGGTAGGAAGGACAAAATAAACATATTTCCACATACAAAAACATTTCATTTATTCATAATATACGTACAAGTAGTATTGAATAGAATGCACAAACGTGTTCCAATTGCTATACATATGCACATATTGTTCTATAAGTAGTAGAAAAATTGAAAAATGTTTACCGTAAAATGGTCATTGCTATTTTGGGTTCATTGTTCAATGGCAGGAGACAAAATTTCTTCTTTTCAAAGAACAGAGACATAAGAAAGCAAGGAAGGTTTTCTGGGACTGAAATATGAACGTCGACAAACCACCGAAGGGACACGGACATTCTCCTGTAAATCCATAGTAAATACGTTTAATGCGTGAAAGCGATCAACGAACCAACGAGGAAAAATATGAACAAATCTTACAAACAAAAGAACGAAAACAAATTTTTCAGTATTCATCTTTTTCCACGAAAAAGACTAATATATTTCCTCCAGAATATTATTTCCTTTTCACAAATTATTAAAGAAATTCCTGTCTTGTTTAAAAAATCTGCTCTTTTCCTCTTGTCTTTCTAAAAAAATCTAATATTTCCTTGTATTCATATCGACACACCTTCATAACACAGCCTTCTTACTCCAAATTTACCACCTTGATAGAAGATTGCTCATTAAAATGACACTGGTAAAAAGTTACCATTGTGCTGCTCCTATGATATACATTTTAAAAGGTCTAGTGACGAGTGACATAAATGAAAGATGCTTAATTTGGACGTTACAGATAATAGGACGTTTTATAAATGTAATGGTTAACGAGTTTACTTGGAGACTTTCTTACTTTATCTTAGTAATCCCGAGAACTACACTGCTGTTAATTTGTGCCAGACTAAGCTTAGATTGGTTGGTTGTTTGGGTTTTATAGCATATCAACTTTTGTAGGTTATTTAACGCCAAGTCCATTTTTATACAAATAATCAGTTCTATTTCAAACAATTCAGTTTAGCATGAGTACACAGTTTAATTGTCAAAAACATTTCTATTTCAAGCTATTCAGTTTATTCAAACAGTTCTAATTCAGCTAATTCAGTTTAGTATAAGTACAGATTTTGTTTACACACTGTTGAATGTCAAAGCAGTTCTATATTAAACAATTCAGTTTAGTGCAAGTAAACTTTCAGTGTTAAAAACAGTTCCATTTCAAACAATTCAGTTTAGCATAAGCACACCGTTTAAATATAAGAGCAGTTTAATTGTAAAAAACATTTCTATTTCAAGCTATTCAGTTCTAATTCAAACAGTTCAGTTTAGCATAAATATCCAGTTAGTTCTATTTAACCCATAGATTGGGCCCTATCAGGTGCTACAATTCCGGGCCAGTGTGGACGTGGGAGCAATGGCAATGAAGGGGTGCTCCGTATTCCCCGAAGCTCCAGCATTACTGGAACCTCACCATCAGATTGTTGAGTATCATATCCAGGACACTCATTGGTGGGGTCTTACCCCTCTGCAGAGGTGCAGTCGGTGTTTTGTATAACCCCGCCCCAGTCGTCTGGGCAAAGACTAAACTCAGTAAATATCTCTAAATACCGCTTTTAAATAATAAGAGTACGTTTAGTTTGGAAATATGAAAGATTAAATTGTATGGATAGCATCCCTAACTGGGCAGTTCTATTTCTTCGGGTGTTTCAATTTTATTTTATTTAAATTTAAAACTCCATTTCTATATCCTGGTGGTAGATTCTAATAGTTGATATAATGGTTCTTAATTCTTTTCCATTCTTGGCAAATATCTTGATATCATTCATATACATGAGGGGGATAATCAATGTTTACTACATATATCTTAGTGGCGTCATTGCTTTAAGAAATAGTAATGACACTAATGTCTCCATGGGAGATGCTTCTTTGGATTTTTTTTTTTTTTTTTTTACTTTTGTTAGACTTTGTCCTGCTGCTAGTGCCACTCTCCAGTTTGTCATAGCTCCCGTAATGAAGTCTGACTTGTTCAGATATCTTGAACATTTTCAGACTTTCTTTTATCAATGTCAGCGGGATCGTCATATTCCTTTTTGTAGTCAATCCATACCATGGCTACATTTTTTGTCTTGTTTTTACCTCCGCTAGAATGTGATGGTCTCTTTATAAAAGATCATCTTTTCCCCTGGTTCCTTTGTGACATTCGTTTTGAGGAAATATTTTTATTATTCATTTATACTTTTACTTTTAAGTGTTATAAAAACGAATCCAGTTATTGAAGTTCAGACGATTTTGAGGCCTCGGAGATGCTGAAGTAATTAACAGAAGGCTGAAATTGGAAAGAAATGAAACAAAAAACTTTGGCGTAACGCGAACATATTTTTCACATCGGTCTCAATTCAGACGGCTGGAAGCAGAGGGAAATTTTACCTATCTCAGTTCCATGATAGACACACAGATGTCATATCTCCAAATAGCCCAGAGACTCACAGATGATATATCTCCAAATAGACCAGAGACTCACAGATGTTATATCTCCAAATAGCCCAGAGACTCACAGATGTAATATCTGAAACGTTATACATACATCATATTTTAGAATTAAACATTTGAGGCTTGATAATCTTTTTTACGTGACTATGATAAGGGGGCTAATCAAGTTATCAATCTTGACTTTACATGGAATTCAAGAAAACCACGAACACTGGTAAGCAAATAAGATTATCATATTGATACCCATTTTAAAAGGGCCCGATTTTCGTATCGATCTTATTGTATGTAGCATAGGCAGCAATACAATATTAATTTTTAAGGGCAGCTAATTTGAATTTATTTTTCCATCTCCTAGACAGGTGACCGTAGCAAAGCTAAAGACCCAGTCTACTCTACAATTAACCCCAAGGAGGGAAGATAAGAGATAAATTCATGCCTTTGCTAAGGTCATCACCGCAAAGTAAAACTTAAGTCTCATCAAGAATTCACACTCAATCACATTCATCTCCTACAACTTAAACCGTTAAGCTATGTACATGTATGTTACATTAACATAACAGATCTCATGCATCGTAGGGAGAGTTCTGTGAACCCAATAGAATAAAATATTCAAAGGGAATCAAGCAATCCTTCTTGCGCTTAACGAAGATAACCTGGCGTTATTGTTCACCCTCATATCAATCAGTATAATCTTTCAAGATCGATAATTATTTATTAATCTATTTTCTAATTAATCATAATATAAATATTTAAAAGATCTGATTCGACCCAATTGCTAATGGTGATCAGAAAAGGGAATCTTTAATATATTTGATATGCTTAACTTACATCAATCTCGTTCGCACTTACGAGGATCATTAAATAAGTTTCCATACTTTTTTCGTATGGGCACTTTTATTGATAGTACATACATGAAACTCTAGTCCCCTTCGAAGTAATCTTCTCCGGCTGCAATACACTTATTGTACCGTTCCAACAACTTCTGAGCTTAGGGAATAACCAAAAGTTACAGGGAGCAAGGTCTGGACTATAGGGAGGGTGGGGAACCATCTTGGTCAAATAGTCTGTGACAAGGATGGAGTTGTGGACTAGTGCATTGTCCTGGTGGAAATGCCACTGACCCGATTTGAAGAGTGATGGCCTCTTCCCTAGGAATCTCTTTCTGAACTCCCTTAAAACCTCAATATAGTAACCCTAACCCTAACCCTTTGGCCAATCAACTCTAGTGTATTGACTTCCTTACTCCTCCAACACCGCTCATCATCCCTCACGGACTCCCTACCTTCCTTGAATCTCTTATGCCACTCAAAAACTGATGCTCTATTCATGCAAGATGGTCGAAAGGCAGTCTGAAGCATTCCATATGTTTCTGTGGTAGCATTTTTTCCAAGTTTAAAACAGAATTTTATTGCCTATCGTTCTTCTAAAGTGTCTCCACGTCCAGATTGCATTTTAAAAATTCACCAGCTGTGACAATCAGGCTTTAGTAGGGTGTATTCCAATTACTGCTGTAGCTGTTAATTTGAACCTGAAATCATAAAAATTGGTCCGTCATCTCATAAGATATATAACAATAAGATGCTGAATTTTCAAGAGTCTACAACAATTTTAAATGCCTCTACAAAAAAAAGTCTGGAAACTTGTTGAAGACGCCACGTACATTTTACTGCTTTGAAAATCAGTATTACCCAATAGCAAGAAATAGTTGCCTCAGCACGTAGTAAAATGCTATTTTTCTTTTCAGCGACTACTAAGTAGACTTTTTTCTTGGCTTCTGACAAATAATGGCTGTTAAAAATATCTCTAATTTAGATCTTAACAAAATAATTGAAATATTAGTTTCCTCTCACGCTTTTTGGCCGGCAGTCAACTTGGTAGTATGTCTGGCCATATACAAAGATTGTTTTTTGACTGGTTTGACATTAGTGCAATGAATAAATAATTCAGGGGTTGCTCATCCAGTATAATCGCAATATAATAGTTTTGAGCTATTTATTTTGAAGTGTATTTTCCTAGGTTTCATTGAAAGTTGTCTGATTGAACTTTCGCAAATTTAATTGTAGTTGACCCAGCACGTATTCTTAACATTTCTTTTCCCTTTGAATGGGGAGGATGAATGTATTTTCCTAATTCCTCCACGAGGTTACTTTTTAAGCGGTGAACAGTTTGTTTGAATTCAGAGGTTTTCTTCTGCTTGACTGATTGTTGAACCAAGGCTACAGAACCCAGTCTGCTATATTATCTAAATTTAGCTGGGATGGAAGGAGAAGATGAAAAATTGCTTTTTTTTCAATGCAAATGGAGTCTAGTCGAGGATTTGAATCTGGTTCAATGTTTCCATTTCCTACGGCGATAATTGTTACATTAAGAGCGCCTTCAGCGAGGAGAATGTAGAGCAATCGTTATTGATATGAGGAACGAAAGCAATAAAAAAATTGATTAACCTTGGAGAGCAACTTTAATTTGACTTTCAATTTAGAAACAACAAGGTTTATTCACATATTCCTCTAAGTGTATTACATTGATTTTGGTCAAATTAATATAGATTTAATATGTATATATCTATTCCCCAAGTTTCATAGATGATTTGATTTATATGATACAGTGGCTGTCTCTTACCTCCAGTGGCCGAGTTACTCGGCTGTGTGACCAGCAACAAGGTCAATACCCGAAACTCTCATTGTAAGTATAAGAGGCGGTCAGACATGAAAATTAGGGATGTTTAAAAAGTCAATTACGTACTGGGTGAATGAAAAGTACCCTCCTAAATTCTGGAGCTGAGCGCACCCACCTTCAAGTCGAGGTGGGGAGGAACAATTTGTCAAAAAACAGACGTTTCCTTGATCGACTTGAAAATACCACTTCACATTTTCCTGTTTTTGAGACTGACCCAAATGAAAGTTGTAACATTGGGCAATAAAGTGAGCGGGTTTTTTTTCTGTAACTCTGTGTCTGACTTTTTCTTTCCTGAAATGAACGACCTCCTCTCTTCATCTCATTTCTGTTTCTTCATCTTCGGCAATTTTCTTTGAGATACCCACAGCACTACATTTATTAGTTTAATGTCTTATGAAGACTTCTTAGACTATTTAATGCTAAAATTTGATTCATTTGTAAATGCTTGATTTTAATCATAACTATATTTTCAATGTTATATTGCATTATCTAATTGTTCATTTTGTATTTGTCCGTAATCATTAGTTTTCAAACAATTATAAGGAATTCAGTATTTCTGTTTGACCGACCAATTGGCCTAGTGGTAGAGTGTTTGCCAATAGGCCGGGAGACTGGAGTTCAATGTCAGGTCGAGTCATACCAAAGACTTAAAAATGGTACTTGATACCTCCTTGCTTAACACTCAGTATTATAAGGTACGTTTCAATGGTAAATTGGAACAATCCAGGGAAAGGAGTAGCGCCCTCCTAAACACTTCGGTGTTGCAGCTATTGAAAAGGGAGCTTTAGAGTAGCTCTCGACTATCGCCGCCAACATTACTTACTATACAAGAATTTCTATTTAATAGAAATAATTTGGACACAATCGTATGATTTCACGTATTTATATCTAAAACTAATAATTTTTAAACAGATTAATTTGAATCATAGATACATACGATCATGACAGATACGAACAATCTGAGTCAGAGTGGATCTGGGAGTAATGGCACTGAAGAGGTACTTCACATTCCCAAGAATTCGATAACTGCAGCCTCACCCCCGGTTGTAGTTTGTATCATACCCAAGATAACTCTTTCGGTGAGGTCTTACACCTCAGCCAGAGGATGAAGTCAGCGTATTCTAAGCGCTGCCAACCGGGTTTTGTGGGACTACAGTGCAAATCAAATATAACCGTGTTACATAAAAAGCAACTAGGCAATCAATATCCAATGAAAGATCAAGAGAATGTACGTTATTCATCTAATATTTCAGTTTCTTTTCATATGTCAAGACTTTCCGTTGGTCATTGTTAGAGAACTCATCTTGCTGGAAAAAGTGGTCCTAACAGGGAGCAATTTTCTTTTGTCTTGAACCATTTCCTTGATCTTCTTAGTAAACACACTGAAATTGATTTTTGTGAGTCAACTGTGGTGACTGATAATAAAAATAAAAAAAATAGAAAAAATAAATTCAAAAAGGTAGCGGTTCCCAGAAGCCCCTGAGAGGAAGAACGAGTGGCATGTGCGCAAAGAAAGGACCTTCCCAGCGCTAAAGAGAAATTCTACCTCACTTAAGCGGTACCCCTCAGACTGGTAGGATGCTTTTGCGCTCAACTGCAAGCAGCGAATGTGTGTGCTGATTGGTTCTTTTGGCCTGAAAATAAGCCATGTCTGCTGCTAGCAAGCCGACACCGCCGTAACAAATATTACTAAAAAACCCACTGGACCTAACCACCGACTTTGAACTTATCATCCACCGAAAATGACAAATATATTTAAACGCTTGGTTTGGGAGATGGGACTGTTTTATTATAGTCCAGGAAATCATTTTCTCGCTACAGAATAGCCGTATTAAACTCAAAAATAAAGTTTGAGTTGAAAGGTATCTTCATCTCTTTTCTTCCTTCAGTAATTCTTTTGCAGCCTTCCATAGACAAAGAAGACACCAACGAGTTAAATGGGGTAAGGAGAAAAACAAACGGAGTCTGATACTATGACAGTAACCCACAACCCGCAACGTACGAAATCAAACCCAAATTAACAACACATCTTCCGATGCCCAGAAATGTTTGCAATTGATAATAGAGATAATTAGAGACGTAAACAAAAGGACATATACGGAAATTAATTCTCTGATTGATATTGATAAATGATAAAAAGTTCATTCCATACGTAAGAATCATTTATTTTTTCGGCTCTGATGGAGCCTATAATATACCAATTAATCTCAAGCAGAGATTAAAAAAAACGCACAAGGGATATCCTGGGTATGACAAAACCACAATCGGTAGTGAGGTTCCTGTTCTGGAGTTTGGAAAATGTAGCATCATATTTTCATTGCCTTTACTCACAGGTTCTATTAAATCCAGATTTTAGTTACTTTTAGGATTCCATACGATGGGTCAAAAAGATCTGTTTAAGATTATGAAATGCTTACTCTTTTAAATGATAGTGAATATATATTTGTTAAATATACTTCGGCGTAAAATAATCCAACATGAGTTGATATGCCGAAAACCAACCATTCCATCAACCAAACAACAATTTATTTTCTTGAACTTTAAGAAATAATGCATTTGTGCATTTGAATGTTGATTGATTGGATGAAGAAAAGAATTCTGCAGAACCTACTTCAGGGCTGAATTTTCATCGTAAGATTTTCATAATGAAACTGCAAATTTTATTTGGTAATTTAGATTTTTTTCGAATCAACATGTTTTCGAGTTATAAACAACTCTCTTTAATTTAATAGAGGAGTTGATGCAATTAGGTTAACAAAACCACCGAAGCCAGAGAGTCAAAAATGCATCAGTCATATTAAAAGCAGTATATGACTGAAAATTTTGTTTTTGATAAATGGTAAAAGATTACGAAACGCAGCAATTTCTGGTTGTACAATTGCTCAATGAAATAAGATACAAAAATGGTTCAAATCAAGGTTGTTTCTCAACTTTAGTTGACCACCTCTTGTTTGCTATGACTGTTTTCTTGTGCTTGATATGGAACCTTAGTTAAATTGACCGACTGCTTTCTTCATTGGTCACAAAGAATTATTACAATTAAATGTTTATAATAATGAGGAAAATATCTTGATATATTTTCCATGATCAAATTCAACTACATAAGTTGTCACTGAAAGGCTTTAAAACGATTTATTTTTATTTATTTGTTTATTCATTGTAACAATGAAACAAAAGAATTTAAAATTTTGTTTTTAAAAATTTCAAATTAAAACATTTATTTTCAACAATCCGATACTTCAAGAATTTTTTTTTACTTCTGACGATTATAATATCTCAAAAGTTTACCGCTTTCTTCTAACAAAAAATGAACAAAAACTCTTTTGCTTTTAACATATTCTCAAAATGCTTTTACACTTCTCTCAGGCATTCTTCCAGAAGAAACATTTTAATAGCTACTCTTCGATTTCGATTTCTTTGCTTAATGGCATACCCACCTTTGTTGGTTAGTTAATGCCAAAGCCATTCTCTTAGAAGAACAATAGTGGCACTATTCAACCCATATCTGGCAGGATAAGGGAGTTCATATATTTCCCAAGAGTATTTATCCAAAAGTGAACGTAATTGGGTGACTTGAGTTTTAACTCGCCAACTATGATTCTGCAGTGCATCGCTTTAACCATTACACCACGAGGACACCCTCAACCAATTCTTGTACATATTACAAGATCAGAAATTTTAGTATTTGATCCATTCTGCTTTCTGGGTGTGATGCAGGGAGTTCTTTAAAATGTATTTACTTGAAAGACAGTTTTGGATATATCGCTTAATTTATCTAGATTTCAAACCATTCGTTTACATGCCAAGTTTCTCTTCATCCATCTTGTCTATTTCACCAATTAGAGAAGCAATATAAAGATATTATGGATCTCCATAACTGTTTTAATCTCTATCTGATATTTCTAATGATGTTATATTCCTCTACCCTATCTTCAAAACAGATACCCAAATCGTTTAGTTTAATGCAAAATTAATTGTGCTGGTGAGAGAAGCCTGATAAAAGAGTCTCGTTAAATATTTCCATAAGCAATGTATACACGTTCAAAGCTAAACAGCTGGTAGAGTCAATGACAAATAGGGTATATATATATAACGTAAAATACAAAGTGGTTATCACCTCCCAGTTATCAGACTATGAGTTTCAGGCAATACGCGTCTGTCATGTGACTGGTAGGTGATAACTGCTCTGAAATAAATGTTTTACCGTTCCCTCTGGAATTTATATCTTACTTTGTATTGAACATTTTTACGGCAGCTGCCTGTGCTTTATTGAGCAGTAATATCACACACACACACACACACACACACACACATATATATATGTGTGTGTGTGTGTGTGTGTGTGTGTGTGTGTGTGTGTATGTATGTATGTATGTTTGTATGTAAGTATGTATAGACTTTTTCTATTAAGGGGAAATTAAGCTTTCTATGATTTTTCTTTAAAATGTATAACCGAAAAAGCAAAAGCAAAAAACATATTGCAAATCATTAAATATCCAACCCTGTTTTTCTGTTACATAGCTGTTATGATAAAGTTTCATAGAGAAATGTTTAAAGACAATGAAACAAGTTATTCCAGAACCCGGATGTGGAATTATCTTCAATATGATCTTTAAGGCAGCTGAGGAATGACAGATATTAGACAACCACAATTAGGAATTCTACCAACCCTAAATGCTCAACACTTGCCGTTTGCCATCCAAAACAAAACTTAGTAAATTGCAATATATACCGCTGTGAAACATTAGATAACAATATGATTTAATATTATTGTTACTCCAATGAGTTCGATTAACACCAAGTAATTGCTTTGTGCTGTTTGAAACGAAACAATAAGGAATTTAAAATACTATTTCTTCTTTTTAATGATATTCGGTTTTGAAAATTAATTAAAACTTACACACTATTAACCTTTTAGACCTTAAAATGAGTTTTACATTGTTTGTATTTATCCAACCCCATCGTTACGGGCAGTATGTGATACAAGGTCAATTTTTAAGCGGACTAAAGCTGGTTTAAATTCAGAGTTTACCTTCTACGAGACTGGTTGCCTAAGGCTAAAGAATCTTATCTACACAAGTATTTACCCCAAGTGGTGGTGGGGACTAGAACAAATAGAGTCATATCTTTCACCCAGGCATTAGCCCTAAGTAAAACAATTAGTTTCGTCCCGGATTTGAACTCAGGTCGGCGATTCCATTTCCAGTGAAAACATTATACCCTGAACGGGCAGTACTTATACAGCTGACGAGAAGTATATATACCAAGGCAGCCGGAATCCCTATTTCAACGTCGTTATTACCCACAAATACTGTAATCTCTTCCTTTACAGCCTAACATTTTCAGCTATATTTCAGCCAGGAACTTAGGTTGAGATAGAGCACGAACGTATAGGTATAAATGTTGTAAGGGTTAAATTATATCTATACACCGTTAACGTTTCGATTATAGTTTTTAATATCAAATTTTTTATTTAGACGAATTTCTGTCTTTGTCCTATCGATTAAGTGGTTATGTAGAATTCAATTGTAACCTTTTTTTATAAGAACTTTTTTGAGATGTAAAATTACGAGCAGGCAAATAAACAAAATGTTCTATCTTCTGCTTCGGAAGTCGAAAGTCAAATGCAAATCTTCAATTTCTCTTAACCATATTATAAGCTATCTTTGCAGATATTCCATCAATACACCATATTTAAAACGTTAAAATATCCTAGACAAGTCATTAAAATGTTTTATTAAATATAATGATTAAAAGGAACGAAAAATGATTTACGAAGATGTAAGCAGTTTGTTTTCCAACGTCTTTTCGAAGAGAAAGAAAATAACGTCTATAGATTAGATAAGCTAATTACAGATGAGGGAATATCCACGCTGTTGAAAGAATCAAGTTGTCGCGAAACACCACACTTTGAGAGGTTGGTCAGTATTTGTCAATTCTGCACCAGAGATGAATGGAATGAAGCCTTCAGTAGAACACCAGAAAATAATAGCAGGTTTGGCGATGAGAGCCTTCCATTTGAAGAGGCAAATTACAGATGTGTACTGGCAAAGTAGCGCACGGTAATGGAAAGAACAGTCATCGCTTGGGCAATTTCTTATAAGGTCGCTGGCTTCTTCCGAACCAATTAGGGATTAATGCGCTTGGTATTCCCAACACATGAATTTCTGACAAATCTTTTAGTATTTATCACCAGTGGCACAGGAAAGGACTGAAAGTGAAGAGGCATGTGTTTCTATATTTAATGTTCGAGAAAAACCGGAATGTTTACTAGCAGGTTGGTTGGTTGGTTATTTTTTGGCATGTCAGTTCTTGTTGGGTTATTTAATGCCGAAGTCAGTCTTTCTTTGCAAGCAATTATATGGTTTCAAGTAAGTCATGACAATTTGTAAACAGTTATCGCAACAAATATGTATTTACCCAACTCCATAGCTATCAGCTGGATTTGAAACAAAGTCAATTTTTCAGCTGACGACAGATGAAAATTTCCTTCTTCCAGACTGATTGCTTTACCAAATCTATAGAGTCTGCCCAGCTATTTATTCCTGCGAAGTGAAACGCGATTCGTTTTGTCTAGGTTTTGAAATTGATTTACCTATTTCATTACGTGCAGCGATATCCGATATTGATTCAAGCTTCAAATAATCATTCTTGATAGAAATAATTTGCACAGTTACATGGTCCCAAGTATTTCTGTCAAACACTAATAATTTGTACATAATTATATAGTTTCAAGCTACGGTTTCAAATTGTTAATATTACAAAAGAGTACGACAGGAGAACGAGCAAACTACTCCAAACCAAACTATAGAGCAGGTATCTCATCAAAACGATAAACACCTTGGCTTGTAAGATACTCGGGATCATTCTTGAAGTGGAAGCGGAAGGAACTCAAACAAATGGATCTGAGAACAAGAAAACTAATGACGATGCATAAGGCCTTACATCTGAGAGACGACATAGATTTTGTCAAGAAAAGAAAGAGGAAGAAGACTTGCCAGCATTGAAGATAGCGTTGATGCTTCGATACAACGACTCGAAGACTTCATAAACAAGCTTGGAGGAAGACTGATTACTGCGTACAGAAACGACCCAGGCAACACTAGCATCAACAGAACAAAAATAAAAGCAGAAAACAAAAATTCGAAGGAAAACAACTCCTAGCGACAACCAAACGAAATCACACACGAGGAAACTTAGACATGGCTAAGAAAGGGAAACCTTAAGGGAGAGACTGAATCTTTTCTGATTGCGGCACAAAATAACGCCATAAGGACCAACTATATCAAAGCAAGAATAGAAAAGACCCAACAAAATAGCAAATGCAGGTCATGTGGTGATAGAGATGAAACGGTCCATCACATTATATGCGAATGCAGCAAATTAGCGCAGAAAGAGAATAAGACTAGATACGACTGAGTAGAGAAAGTGACCCATTGGGAATTGGGTAAGATATTTTAATTTAACCATACGAATAAATGGAGTATGCACAACCCGGAATCCGTCCTGGAGAACTAGACGCACAAAGTTCACTGGGATTTTGATAAACAAAAGGATCACCAAATCACCGGCAGACTACAAAGTAAAATTAAAGGAACGCGAAAAGAGAGATAAGTACCTGGACCTTACTAGAGAACTGAAAAAAAAACAAACTATGGAACATAAAAATGACGGTGATACCAATTGTAATCGGTGCGCTCGATACAGTCACCAAAGAAGTTATGGTAAAGGGATTAGAAGAATTTGAAATAAGAGTAGAAGTGGAAAGTATCCAAACAACAGCATTACTAAGATCGGCCAGAATATTGAGAAGAGTTCTGAAAACTTGAGGAGACTTGCTGTCACTTAAACTCCAGTGAAAGACCTTCAGCTGATGCTGGTGTGAAAAACCTTCAAATGAGTAAAATATTATTAATAATATTAATCATAAACGGTACCCAAAACTTTGCAGATGAATCGAAATCCCCCAGACTGAAGCATTGTTGAGATCGGACAGAATACAGTGAAGGATCCTGGAGACCAGAGGAAACTTGCAGACACTCAAACCCCAGTGAAAGACCATCAGCTAATACTAGTAGGAAAAAACCGCAAGGAGTATAATAATAATTAAAATTCTTTGTAAAAATCATAACTTAAAGTAACTACTCTTAATACCAGTACTTTGCACAGTTATATGGTTTCAAGTATTGCTTTCTAACATTGATAAACTTAAAACAGACCTTTTTCATCCATAGATAGGATCTTAACATAGTTTGGCTTCTTTCTTTAATGAAATATCAGCCTTCGACAAAGTCATCCTTGAAGAAGAACCGTGATAGAATTGAAGTCATAACTGTGGGCATAAAGTGTGATTCATACCTTTCATAAAGGTATTAATCCAAAAGTGAATGTAATAGTTTGACCAGTGTTCTAGGTCTATATTTATTTCAGTACACAGGAAAAAAATAAATAAAATTTTGATGTCAATTTGTGCACATTTTGATTAATATTTAATTAATTTTTAACTAACGTGACAAAATAGTTAATATTGGATACTAAATTTTGATCAAAAATCAAAAATATATATCAGTATTATTTTGCATAATAAAATAATGATAGAAAATCCTTTTAAAATAAACTACATTGATTTTTTTCGAAAGAAATAAATATTACATACAAACAAAAATGTTATGTATGATGCTAATTAATTTACAATTTGAAATGGATTGAGGCACAGCTGAAAGTGATCTAAAGTTTGGATCTTTTGAACAATTCATTTGTCCCAGCTATGGGTTGAATAGTATTCCTACTGTTCTTCTATCCAGATAGATTTGGCATGAAATAACTCAGGAAGGATGATATGCGATTAAAAACAAATATATATATATATATATATATATATATATATATATATATATTCACTTTCTCCATATTACTATAAGTTTCACGGGATTTTCAAAGTTATCAGATGTATTAGGTGATTGTTTTCAAATGGTAAATTCCTGTTTCAATTTGAATAAACTTGGATTCAGTGACAGTTGCAGTCAGCGTCTAAAACTATTAATATAATTATAAATACACAAATTTGTTAAGTATACAGTTTTGAAAAAAACACTTTTTCCCGTTTGGTGCTAATAAACCTAATAAATATTTATTGATATGCCTACGTCATCTTATCAAATTTAGATTTCTTATTTTGCTGATAATCTTCCTCGGGGACTTTAAAATCTTTTCCACCAAATACAATTTATAGTTTCTCTATGCTACCCCATATGTGCCAGTGTTTTTATATTAACTTCTATTCGATTGTTTGTTTTATTGTTTTATGCATGCAAACAATCTGTCTCTGTCTGTTTGTCTCAGTCTGTCTGTCTGTCTGCCTCTCTCTCTCTCTCTCTCTCTCTATATATATATATATATATATATATATATATATATATATATATGCGTGCATGTGTGTGTGTGTGTGTGTGTGTGTGTGTGTGTGTGTGTATCACAAAGTTTACAAGGTCAGTTTATTTAGTAATAAAACCGAGTAAAAAATCTTACAAGCTTAGCAACAAATCAACATTATCTGCTTTGAAATAGTTTTTAGTGGAATCCGTGCATTAAAGTTTTTATCGTAAAAATAGTCCATATTTTGGTTATTCTATGATACTTTTACCGATGAAAATATTTTTGTAATTAATCATTTATTGTCTGACTTTTTCATTTTCTGAGCTAAAAATTTATGCCATGATGTTAGAGAATCATATTAATTGTTTGTTCATATTTACATTCTTTGTTTTGCTCTTTCTTACGAGTATTTTTTCTCATTGTTCAATGGAGTAAGAATAATCTTTAAACAGATCAATTTGACCCATAGATGAGACCCAATCTGGTAATTCTACACAGGGCCTAGGAGTAATAGCAATGAAGGAGTACTCAAGATTTTCCATATCTCCATAACTGGAACCTCACCATTAGATGCTGTTCAGCATCATAGCAAGGATACACCTTTTGGGAGATCTTACCCCTCAGTAGAGTATTCTTTTTAGAGCTGTGGAGACACATTTGAAAACTGTTTTTCTCCGTGAACTTTTGGTCACATGTAATAAAACGAACAAACCAGAAGAAAAACCTCATATGTAAATTAACCTCTCGGTAGTTTTGTCCAATGTCTTTTCTCATCAAACATTGTAAACACGCACTTATCGATTTGTTTCAAGAGGCAATGAAAAACTTCAAAATGAATTGAAGATTCTGAAAACCTGAAAAGTGCAAATATCGATTCTTCAAACTGAACCATAGACAAAAACCTTTTCTGCAAACAGAATATTTTGCTAATGTAAAAAAGAAAACCAGTTTCTTTTCTTTCCAATTCTTTTACTTGTTCGTATAATTTAGCAATAAAAAATTCTGCTTACATTTTGTTTGAAAGTTTCCCCCCGTAAGATTGTAATTATTGCTCTAAAACATCTTTTATTGCCTAATTTGTCCATGTCTGAAACTTTTTCTCTTACCCGCCTTTATTGTTTCAAAAGATGTCCATCACATTTCGTTAAAATTTTAGTTCTCGTCTTTTGTCGTTTGTATTCAAGACAGATTGTCCACGAAACGCCAGGAAATGACTCAGCAATTTCTAATGCAGAGATTCAAACGTCTTGTCTTGGCAAAGTTCCTTCAATTTCTTTGTCTATATTTTCCTTTTTTCAATATAATTCTTTTATCTGCTATCTCTTTAACTTAATCACAATTTATATGACATTCAATTCTCTATTCTGTTCATTATATTTTTTATATTGTTCTCTTCTTCAAGTGAACTAAGTCGATAAGCCAAACATTTAATAGCATGGAGATTACAATCGGTGAGCTGTGTTCAAACGCTAGATGGATATTTTGTTTTCATATCGCACTGACATTCCTGGGAAAGGCATGAACCTAGTTCCCCTCCTTAATCTATAGATTAGTAACCGAGCAATTGCAACCCTTTAGTTATAGAAGGAAGTCCATATTGGGTGTTCGGCATCAAAAAATACTGTCTCCGAAATTTTTGAGGTGCAAACAATAATCGTTGCTTTATGTGTCGTGCGACGCGGGAAGCAACGTTACTTTTCATTCTTGCGTTTGGTGCAAATCTTTATGGAAGCAAAAATTTTGAGAAAGAAAAACTGTGTTACATAAATCATTCAAGGAAGGATCTAAAGCCTTGAAAGTTAGCTTTCAAAATTGTATTTTTTTTCTCAGGGTTCGATCATCTATGGCAAGCTTCAGTAAAAAATCGACAGCTATGTCTGCCGTTTATTTGGTTCCAAAACCATCATCCTGCTATTTTCCTACATCCCGACGTGCTTTTTAATTTCTCATTTGAAGTCTTTATTTATTTTATTGTTCATAATTTTATTCGAGTTACCATTCTATGTTCTTTATTTTTTTGTTAACATTTTTATTTGATTCTTTCAAAAAGATATTTGAGCCCTGTTAAAAAGTTAGCATGAATCTGAATCCCAGTGACATAGTGGCTTACGTGTTGGACTTAGGCATTACAGTAAGAGAGTTCGAACTCTAGTCGAGTTATTAAGTCCACAATTGGACTAATACTCTTGAGAAAAGTTTTGAACCTCCTTATTGTCTCAGTTATGGGTTGAATACAATCAGTACTTTCCTTCTACAATGAGGAGTTTAGAATTAAATAACCTGGGAAGGATGATATGTCATTAAACAAAGAAACCAAATCAAAATATTGTCATTGACTACAATTTGTTTTTTTTTCATTCATTACAACGTAGCTTGTAAAATATGTGATGGATTAATTGGCGTAATTCTATGAATAGAATAATGAAAAAGTTACGTAGTTTATAGTGATGTAGGTAAATATGAATAAAGCAAATTATTACTAAGTTAATCCTTCTTGTTGTCAGGATAATAATATACACTTAATATACTATCCTATATTTTTATATTGATATATATAATAATAAACTCTTAATATATCATAATATCCTTTGGTTAATTTGGCACTAAAAATGAAGAGGTTATTTTTACCCCAACTCCACTTCCAATATCAGAATTTTTGAAGCTGTTGTTAATATTATTCGGCAACTGACTGTTTACAATTAACATACGGTCTTGTCGCGTTAGATTACCGAGGTTAAACAACGATGAATCTGCTGATGAGTTACCACAGAGTTACAACAGTTAATGTAAACAATTTCTCGCCTCTGTGCCAGACTTAGCATAATTTAGAGAATTCAAACTCCTTTCACTTCGGATTATTGGATAATTATCTCTTATATTTACCACGCATAGCTTTGTTCGACAAAAAACATAGTTGGGAAGAAATAGGAAGATTCTTTGTACTTTGAAAATCCTGGAAATCCAAATTGATTCTTCTTCTTCTTCTTCTTCTTCTTCTTCTTCTTCTTCTTCTTCTTCTTATTATTATTATTATTATTATTATTATTATTATTATTATTATTACGTTCATTGATTTGCATAACAATATATTATTTTATGTTTCAATATGAAATACAAATTAATTATTTATGAATCTTGGCAACTCATTCACTTTTTATTTAAGCATTGTTTGGTTAATTGGTTTGTTGGTTGGTTAATTTTAGGGCATGTCAAACCTTAATTAAAGATGAAAGCAACTAACGATGATCAGAAGCATACAACGACCTTCATTACACGGTAGACTCTAACAAGGATGTTCATAATAAAGCTATTAGTGTTGAACACACAGTAATAAACGAACTCACAAGACTTGTAATGGTCTTCTCGGTTACCTTACTGATTTATGCTTTATAGCAAAAGGATTTTAATATTTAGCTCGGGCAAAAAAAGAAACACTGTATGCTTTATTTCTGTTCGTTTCCTTTTTCGAATAATTTAGCAATGAAAATTTTACATTCATCGTAACTTGAATTTAAAGAGACAACCATGTTAGATGAGAAGAAAAAAGAAGATTAGGTTGGTTGGGTTTTATGGTATATCAACTTTTGTCGGTTGTCTAATGCTAAATTCTATTTACACACACACACACACACACACACACACACACACACACACACACATATATATATATATATATATATATATATATATGATTCGTAAACGAATAGTTTTAACATTAAAGGTTTTCGGACTATTGTCTTCATCTTTATTATTATTTCTACAACGTCTGGGCCGATATATCCCCCGGCCTTCTGCAGGTGTTTGTCAAACCAACTCGGAACCTCGAAGTAGGTCCCCTATTGAATCCACGGGGGTCGCTTGTTCTGATTCCGTTAGTCATAACCGGGTACAAGTGTTAAGTATTCCTGTATTGTTACTCGCCTGTAGTCGGGATTGAACCTGCAACCTCCTGATGACTGTCTCCTTAGAAGCTTAAGGAACAAGCGCCCATAACCGTTACGCTATGTGTCCTGCATGGATTCAATTAAGGACATAGTTCGAAGTTCCGTGTACGTTCAAACACCTGAAGAAGGCCGGAAGACATATCGGACGAAACTTTGTGGAATAACAATAAAGATGAAAACAATAGTCCGAAAACCCTCAATGATAAAAATCAACAAGCATCATTTCAGAAATTCAGACAATGAATAGTTTTTAGATAACATATTTAAACGAATCAGTGCTCATTTATTTGATCACCGTAACATGTTTTCAAGTATTCCAATCAAACATTAACAATTTAATTCCCCATCAGTCATTTGTTTGCACACAGTTAAATAGTTCTGCATGTATGATTTATTAGTATCAAATTTTATCTTAAAAAACTTAGAGCTAATTTGTTTATACCCAATTAAGTAATGCAATTGTTTGCATAGGTAAATAGCCCCAAGCACCACTCTTACAAAACTAGTTATTCTTTTTTATATTAATCATATCCAGTGAAGTGGTTTTAAGTGTTGCTTGGTCACACTATTAGTTCTATTCATCACTATTCATTAATTTGAATTCAGTCAAATAGTTTTAAGTATTGCTATGTCCTACCAATAATCAAACTTTTGAACACTTCAAAACGATTTCAAGCATTCCAATCTAACACGAAGAATTCTACCAATATTATCATTTGCTTGCAAATGCTTAAATTACTATCGAACACCATTAGTTTTATTTACACACAGTTAATGGTTTCAAGTAAACCTTTGTAACTCTAGGGGAGTCCTCGTGGTGCAATGGTTAAAGCGATAAACTGCGGAATCGTAGTAAGTGACATAGAAGTCCAGTCGTTCTATTACGTTCACTTTCGGACAAATACCCTTTGGAAAGGTATGAACTCCCTTATCCTCCTCCCTATGGGTTAAATAGTACCACTGCCGTTCTTCTAGAAAGATGGCTCTATCGTTAAATAACCTTCAAATGTTGGTATGGCATTAAACAAAAAACCCAAACCAAACAATAACAATTCAATTTAACATCAATCATTTTTTGCACACATAAATAATTAATCAGTTCTGTTTGACCCATAGATCGGACCATAACTCCAGGTCAAGGTTGACCTGGGAGTAATGATAATGAACTGGTACTCATCATTCCTCAGCGCGCCAGGACTTGCGCAAAACCATTTGACGGCAACCCAGGAAATTCGTTAGGGGGAGGATCTTTCAGAGATGCAGTCGGCGTATTCTACAACCCCAGCCGACTGGGCTAAAATATTGGAAGAGAATAGTTACGAAAGAAAAAGAGAATATAGTTGAAACGGGAAAGAAAAAAGAAGAGAAAATAGTTGAGATAAAAAGGAAGAATGTAAAGAAAGAGAGAAAGAATAAAGTGAAAGAAGGAAAGAAGAAAAATAATTGACAAAAGAAAGACAGAAATAAGTAAAGAAAGAAGATTCAAAACCTTTCCTAAGGTTTCGAGATCAAAGTTCTGCATTTTTGTCATTACGTGATAATAATTGACATAAGAAAGAAAGAAAGAAGATTGATCTCATTAGAGTATGAATAGCTTACAAGATTATCTTAATAACTAAAATTCAATGTTTAACTTTTTTTCACGTTTTCAGATTTGAAAATAAAAGTAAAGCATAAAATGTTGCAAGGACGGCTTTGCCATTAAATACCACACAAAAGTTGATATGGCAATGAACAAAGAAATAAAAAAAAAACCACTGAAAATATATTAACTCACGTCTTTTTGTGCTAATAACTTTATCAGAGCCATATCACTGGCATGTCATAATTGTAGGTAAAAAACAACATGTAAGTAAATTACCTCATCTGATCGCAAAATAGCTGCCTTATGCATTATCAGAACCGACGTATAGAGGAGAGTCATACTTGCAATCACCTCTGTCACAATATCCTTGCAACTATTCTGCCTGCATCTCTGAAATTACTGACTTCATTATTTTCTATCATCTTTAATAGCATAGTAATTACCACTTTTGCCACCACTCACCATGACCACACCCACCGTCAGTGGTGTCCCTCTGTCCTTTTCCCTCGACGCACACTTTTCTCTTAATCTCTATTTATTACCGTCATGACCAAGCAAGCAAGCACATTCTTCCTGCCAACCTGATCTATGACTTGATACTGACTTTGACAAGTGAAGCCTCTGATTATCATAATTATGATTTTCTGACCAACAGATCGAAGTCATGAAACGGGAGTGACCCTACGTGTAAACGGAGAAAGAAACAAAAAAAAAATCTGCCAACGGAGAAAATAAGTAAGTGGAAAACTGAAATACAATGAACAGAAAAAAGTTTCATAAACAATGTAATGAAATAAATGAACACAAAATAGAAACGAAAAATATTTTCCTTTCATTCAAGTACACAATGTCACCCAAAAATAAACAAAACTCAATGAAATGAAAAATACCTTTCATTCAAGTCAAATATATTAGGATTTTACTATTTCTTGTAAAACATTATACAATCAAAACGGATATCATTAGTTATGATTTACTGCCAAATTTGAAGTTTTCCACAATAACATAAATATATTGCAATCTAAAAATAAATGGAATTTTGTCTTTAGTTACAGAGCTGCTACAATTGCATTTTTGGTTAACAAGTTTTAATACAGTAGAAATTGGCAATAAATAACTCCTGATAATATCCGTTTTATTTTGTAATTTTCCGCTAGAAAGAAAAAAAATCTTGGCATATTCGGTTCAAAAGAAAATTAACTATTAATAAAGATTTGTTAGGTTTGTGCTTATTCCTGTGCAACACATTATATATATATATATATATATATATATATATATATATATATATATATATATATATATATATTACGGTATTTAGAGAGTAGTTGAGTTTAACCAGAGAAGATATAAAAAAATAAGTTAAATTCATTGAAATATTGTCATCATTTTCAACGATAGTTGCCCAATCGGATGACAAATTTTCGAAAAAAAACTTTTTTTATCTTAGTTTCTAAATGTTCTGCCACTTATGAAAGCTACAAGTGATTGAAATAAATGATAAATAATGGATGCCAAATCTTGTGAGTAAGGAAGGGTTAGAAGAATTGCTTATCGTAACGATCTTATTTTAGATTTGTTGTGCTGCAATCGTTGTAAATGAAGATGATTTCATCATATATATATATATATATATATATATATATATATGTATATATATAATTTTTCTAGGTCTGTGGCAATCAATAAATTCTTATGCCTTCATAACTTCGTACAGGAGCTTAGTCTGACTATAACGCGTCACATTTGTCTTTCTTTGCTTTCATTGACAAAGAAATTGAGAGAACCAAAATTAGCTGAAATTTTTATAGATTAAGGATAAACGAAATAAATTCCGCTGAGTTGATTACTTTTTCCTGAGAAAACATTTATTTACTGCTCAGTACTTAGATGGGTGACCATTTAGAAAAAGAAAAGAAAGTATGGTAAGCGAAGCAGTTTAAGACCAGAGTGCGAAAATAAACTGAGCTTTGTAAATTCTAAGAAGGATTTTATTTACTGAGCTCTTTTAAAACTGCTTTATCCAACAGTGCAACTACTGTCGCCAAGAGATAGAACCTTTTTTCAGTATGGAACGATTAAGATTTTAGACTCTGAAAGACATAAATCACCTTCTGAGACATAATCTGTTAGGCCAGGGATAATTCTTTGGCAGAGAACAGATTAACTTTATAGCAAACAAAATAAATGAATGACTATGAAATTTTGTCAATAGGTTGGTTGGTTGGTTGGTTGGCTGGTTTCGCGGCATGTCGACCCTTGTTGGGTTATTTAATGTGGAAATTAATCTTTTCAAAAGCATTTATAGAGTTTCAAGAATGTATCCTTACTTGATAATAATAATAATAATAATAATAATTTTTTCGCACTCATTGTTTCAAGTATAACTAACTGATACAAATCAAATGTGTCGACGGGGCTTGGAAAACACCAACTGTATCATCTTCAGAAGAGTAAGACCCCCAACTGGATAAAACACTAAACTGCTTCTGATGGTAAAGCGCCAGATTTGGAGCTCTTGGGAGTATAGTAAACCTCTTCATTGCCATTATTACCAGGTCCACTCTGATCCTAGGTGGTAGTACTTGTCGGGTTTTCATATTTAAGTGAAATAGATCTGTCTCAAAATGATTTGCATTGAATAAGAATTTTGAAACAATATAACTGTGTGCAAGTTATTTTCATTAAGAATAGTTATTTGAAGCTTTAAGTGTTTACTAAGGTTTATTATTATTAGTTACTTGCAGATTACTGGTGATAAATGCAAATACTGGAATCTATGTGCAAGTACGTGATTATTCTTAGATAGTGTGACGCTGCACAAATTAGTATCTCAGGACGAGATTTTATTTTAAGTGCATGTGACGTCGGGGCAGTTTGGCACTTGACCTTCCGCAAAATAAGTCCTAGTCAAGACTCCTTTTTCGAGCATATGGTAAGTGGCAAATAATGTAGGGTTTATTTGGGGATAGACTGATCTCCAACGCTGGCGAGGGGGTTTCCAGTTCACTTTCACATGTTCTACCTAGTCCTTCGTTTTCATACCCCCGCGGATAACGGAAAGCATGGACTTCTAGGTTAAAAGAAATATTATTCACTGTTGTCAAATTTCCAAAAATTCCCTTAAAATATTTTAAGGTGAATAAGACATTTAGCGAGAATTAATGAAAGTGATGCGAAGCTGAAAAAGATTTGTGTAAAAGAAGGCGAATCGATAGATAAATAACACAAACAATAGATTTCAACACAAGGGTGCATTTTAAAATATAACAAAGTCTTAATAAGTGACGACCAAACAAATAATTATGAGATTTAAGAAACAGTTCTTTTTGCTTTTCTCCTTTCCTTTTAAACAATCGGCTGAATTAAGCCAGCACGTAGTGTCAAACACAAAGGTCTCTCTCAACAGTCCTTTTCTCCTTTCTCCTTTTTCTTTCTTTCTTTTTTTCTTTTCTTTCTTTTACTTAAGAAAGTATTTAAGTCCATTCATTCATTTACGGATGATGAAACAAATCCTTTCAGTTTCTTTCTTTCCTTTTCTGAATACATGTAATTTCCAATATTTCGGAAGGTAGAAGGAAAAACAGTTTAAGTTGTACTTATCTTTGATAGGGTTTATTTCTCTGGTTCCTTCTGTTACGGACGAGAGACATCCCCCAGAATCGGCTTAATCAGCGCCTTTTCTGTTGATTTTTGTCCAAAGATTCTGTTCTAAGCTTTTTACGGGAGATTCTTTCCCGGAACTTGGCTGTAAACCGACGTCTTTATTCGCTGACTTCTGTCCTCAAACTCAAGAGTCCTTTCCAAATTTCCTCTGACGGAAAGATATCATTTTAGCGCTAAAGTTCTGGTCAATCATTTGGCTCTTTCTTCTTCCTCTATTTCCTCTGGTCATGCAACTCGGTAGCATACCATGTCACAATAGAAATAGTTACTTTAAACCATATAATTTTGTATAAATTATTAGTATTAGGAATACTTGGTATGATATAACAGTAAAAGCAAATCATTATTATCATTATCATAGGGAAATATGCAATTATACACTTTCAAGTATCTAATGATTATTATACTTTGTAAACAAATTTAATACTAATTGAAATATTAATTGATACCTCCTTGCTTAACACTCAGTAATATAAAGTACTATCGAGGGTAAAGTGGGGCAATCCAGGGAGGGGAGTAGCTTCCTCCCCTACACCTCGGTGTAGTAGCTATTGAAAAGGGAGCCTTCTGGTGGCCCCTGACTATGGTCGCCAACTTTACTTTTATATTTAATGCACACAATATGCACATATTTATGGCTTCAAGCATTCTTATCTAATGCTTTTAAAAAAAAAGTTATTTGCTCCATAGATTAGAACCTAACGGGTATTAATAGATCAGATCATTGAAAACCCGTGAGCATTTGCAACAAAAGGGTACTTTACATTTCCAAGAATTCCAGAACTGGAATTTTATCAACAGACACAGTTTAGTGTCATACCCAAGATATCCCTTTTTGACGGGGGCCTTTATTTCTCTTCATGGGATGCATGTTGTATATTCCTAACGAGGCCGACAGGGTGGCTGTAAATAGATACATAAATTTTAAACATCTTTTTACATTTGATAACGAAGTTTTTCAATGTTTTCTGAAAAAATTCGTTTTTTAGAATAATTAGTCTTATTAGCAATATAGTTCTCTTTTAACTCTTCACTAAAATGAAATGTTTTACTGTTGTAAGTCGAGTTTAGAATTCTTATCAACATTGTTTAAGCTATTTATCATATATGAATTGAGGAGACTCTTATCCTACTCTGTCTTATCGCCAATCATCTTTAATAGGTTTTTCTCAGGTGTCATTATAGCTGACACAGAATGATTGAATGAGTATCTACGTAATCTACTCTAAATTTCCCTCACTTGTCATAATAGTGCCAATAATATGGCTGATATATCCATTGTTAACAGTTATATAGGGATATTAGCGATGAAGAAAGGGTTATAAGAACGGTAATCAGAGCAAACGACCTGACCTTCTATAATGGCTGGAGCTGCTTACATTCACTTTTTACGAACACCGTTGTTACCTCGACAAAATATATTGTCACTACGATGCAAAACTTCTCGGGTGTGCTTTGCTGATTGTTGCTCCTTGGCAGAACTTAAGAGCCGCCGATTCTTGTCCGGGTGACGAAGGAAGTTGACAAACATACACTTATAGTTTGGTTCATACGTACTTTACTTGACGCTTGATATGATCAGGTCGGCATTTCCAGTGGGTTTCCAACTATCTGTTAAAGACTGCTAAATTGCTAAACGTTAAAGCCTTCAAAATACGCGCGTCTACTTCTGTTGTTTTCAAAAACTTCAACTGACAGATTTTTCCCTTTTCCTCTTTTTGGACATGTGACTTCCTTCAACCAATCAATCAACGCGCACTCGTGATTCCAAATCATTATTTTTCCTATTTTACCCAGTTCAAATACTGGCTCAAAACCTTTGATCTCTAAGCTGTCAGTCACCACCGTGAATGTTTGACCTCGGGGTCAAATCACGTTACCAGGTTCAGTACTTGATGACGCATTATATAACATATGCCACGGTATTAACAAGAGAAGAATGCATCAGTGAGCACTTATGCGAAACACTCTCTCATTACTATCCAAAAAAAGAGGTAGCAACAAAAAAAAAACAACAAAAGTGGTAACATAAACTCATAATCAATACTGGCAGGATAAATGAGATAGCCTCATGCCGAGAAGTTATGGCTATCATAACTTAGGCTGTACTTATGAGTAATTATCTAATTTTGATCCTGCCATTATTTACTGTTCTGTCAGAGTTTTTGACACTACTTTCAATCGTCTACAACGATATTTCTAATCCAAACAAGCAAAGTTAATGAAATCTGCTTGTCGAAGATCTCAGGTGTCGACAGGCAAACAAACGTCCCACCTATTCACAATCTACATTTCCCTTGTCATCTTTGTATGACGGTTTAAACAATACAAACTAATCCATATTTTTTCTTCCGCACTTTTTATCCATGACTTCCGACATGGCGCTTAATTGATGCTATTCAATAATTGGTTGATAAATCATTAGATGACAATATTTGCCTCCGGTGGGAATTGTTAATGCACTGAAGTTAAATACATTTAAGCCGTTTTCTTTCCTCTCATTATTCTATCCCCTGGTTTCAGCGGGAGATTTTGACATATACACAGAAAATATATGCTTTGGGAAAACGATGGTGCGTCAAGTCAGAACAGGTCCGAGTGAATAACATTCTCAATGTAAGATTTTGTGGTTGGAATATTAGGATTACATGCAAGTCTGTCAAATGAGGATTTCATAATGCAAGAAGACAATGAATACAGTCAAGTTTATTCTTACGTTATTGATATTTCCATTATACTTGATATTATCGAAAGAAAAAAATTATGAGAAAGGATAGGCTAAATTTGAAATATATGTATATACATACATATCTATCTATCTATCTGTCTATCTAGAGAGAGAGAGAGAGAGAGAGAAGATGATGAATGTTATATAATATCTAGATATTTATACTGATATACTTGCAGAAAAATACATCTTAGACGGCTGGAGTTCCGTGGCGTTATAGTTGGACTGCAGCCAAGAAGTAAGCGAGTTCAAGCTCCAGTCGAGCTATTACGTTCATTTTCAAATTAATAATCTTTTGGAATCTATCTCCAGCTATCGGTTAAATAATATCACTGCTGTTCTTCTACAATGATGGCTTTGGCGTTAAATAACCCTCGCAATTTGATATGCCATTAAACAATGAAATGAGGCCAAACTATATAGATTTATGAACGTATGTATAAGTTAGGATAACATAAACATTGAATCAACAGCGCTTGGTGACTCAGTTTTTTTTACCAATGTAATCATAGAACCAAGCGGCATTGACTCTATGCCTACGTTATCCTACCTTAGATATATATGAACTATCATCTGTATTGAACATCCGTTATTTATAAATATGCGAAAGAACTTAGACAACATAGGTATTGGGGCGAGGGAAAATTTATGCCGGTTTCTCTCTGTGTATCTCATCTGATGATCAGTGTCGTTAAACTCAGACTTTCTGACAAACTTTCTGAATTTTGTAAAAATATCCTTAAATTTGTCCTGCATTTTTTATGCATTGATCACTTCAATTTATTGTTGCTTTAGTTTTTAACGCACGGTAAGCATTCACACACACACACACACACACACACACACACACACACACACACATATATATATATATATATATATATATATATACAAGAATTATTAAATAAGTTTTCAGACTTTTTCGTATGGGCACATTTATTGATAGTACACACATGAAACTCTAGTCTCCTCCGAAGTAATCTCCTCCGGCTGCAATGTACTTGTTGTACAGTTCCAACAACTTATGGAAGGCCCCATCGAAGTCCTCTTGTGTGAGCGTGTCAATGACCTTCGTCACAGCCTCTTTCATCTCCTCAATTGTCTCATAACGACAGCCTCTGAGCTTAGGGAATAACCAAAAGTCGCAGAGAGTAAGGTTTGGACAATAGGAAGGGTGAGGAACTGTCTTGATGCCCATCTTGGTCAAATAGTCTGTAACAAGGATGGAGTTGTGGACTGGTGTATTGTCCTGCTGGATATGCCACTGACCCGATTTGAAGAGTGCTGGCCTCTTCCGACAGAATCTCTTTCTGAACTCCCTTAAAACCTCAACATAGTAACCTTAACCCTAACCCTAACCCTTTGGCCAATCAACTCTGGTGTATTGACTTCCTTACTCTTCTCACACCTCTCATCATCCCTCATAGACTCCCTGCCTTCCTTGAATCTCTTATACCATTCAAAACTGATGCTCGATACATGCAAGATGCTCCAAAAGTAGTCGGAAGCATACGTTTCTGTGGCAGCATTTTTTACAAGTTTAAAACAGAATTTTATTGCATATCATTCTTCTAAAGTGTCCTCACGTCCAGGTTGCATTTTTGAAATTCACCAGCTGTGACAATCATGCTTTAGTAGGGTGTATTCCAATTCCTGCTGTAGCTGTTAATCTGAACCTGGTATCATAAAAATTGGTCAGTCATCTCATAACATACTGAATTTTCAAGAGTCTACGAGAATTTTAAATTCCTGTACAAAAAAAGTCTGGAAACTTATTGAATGCACTATGTATGTGTGAGTGTATGCGTGTGTGTGTGTGTGTGTGTGTGTGAATCAGTTAACTTCCTTAAAATTCAATTTGAAGCCTAACTGAATTCTATAGAAAAAGCAAAGAGAGAGAGAAAAATCTTCAGTCGATAATAGATTTTTAAAAAAAATTATTTCTACACAACTTTTGTCTTTATTTCTCTTGAATGAAAATCAAACATTCCGTTCCTGTAAGTATGTATTTAATTTCAACCTCGTTTACTCATTTTTCAAGAGCGAGTATTATTTGTTTACTAAGTGTACTTATACTAACATTAGTCTCGGCTGCTGATATTAACATCATACCGTCATAAATATACTTTCACACGACATAGTGACATACTCACACAAAGATTTTTACGCACACAAAATATATTTTCTAAATGTTCAACAATGCAAAACTGCTAGATTGAATAGCGGAACTTTTCTTTCTTGTAATGGAAATATTGAAGAATATATATACTCTAATTAATATTACATTTTCTTTCAAGAAAAGACAATAACTTTTGTTTTCCATTAAAAAAATCCCTTAAATTAAAGAAGTAGAACTTTTTAAATTCGTGGAGATTTGTTTTCTTCAGTTATACACTGTTCCGATTTATAGAAGAATATATAACCTGCCCATTAGTATAAGGGTTAGAGTGTTTGCCAATGGCCCGGGAAACCTGGCTTCAATCCCAGGTTAAACCATACCAAATGTTATTTGATGCGTACTCGCTTAACACTCAGCATTATAAGGTACTAATCAAGGGTAACTGGAGCAATACTGGGAAAGGAGTAGCGCCTTCCCTCAGAGAAGTAATATTGAGAAGTCTGCCTTCGGGTCGTTTTTGACTACTTTCGACCAAGATATATATGCATATGAGTATGTATACACACACACACACATGCACACACACACACACACACACACACACACATATATATATGAAAGATATTGAAGTATTTTCGAACCAACACTTTTTTCTTTTAACTCTTACAGAGTGTTTCGGGGAATAAGTAAAAAAAATTCGAGAAACGATGTGCTATGTGTGTGGATGAATATCTGAAATACCATTGAACGTTTCATGACTCTGGTTCATTTTATTCTTGGTTGGGCTGAGATCTTCTCATATTTACAATTGTGAAACGTTCTTCTCTTGTGTGTAGATAACAGAATCGTTCGATATGTGCCTACTGAATTTAGTGGACAGACTTTATGGACAGACTTTATTTACGCTTTTAAACAATCTCAGGATTTTCTAATCAAACGTACTATAGAGAGATGCAAATTTTTGGCCTCATATACCGAGAGAACTCACGCCTATTATAATCATTCCTGATATGGTTTGATGTGAACAAACTGAAGTGGTGCCTATAAAGATTGAGGGCGAGACGAGTTGAGGAATCTCAAGTGCTACATAGGCGCCGATGTTGCATTCTTTTCCAGTTTTAAGTATTATCGACACAGCAAGGTTCCTTTAGCCTCAGGCGACTGATCGATCAAACCAATATACATATCGATCTCGTAATGAACCATCTTGAATTAACACTGTCTTTTAAACATTAACATATCTGGATAATGACAGACTCTTTGTGGATCCTAATGAAAAGAATTATGTACAGTAATATATATTATATGTTTATATCAACAGCCGAAATCAATATCGTTTTATCGTTTCGGATTTATGAGCGAAAGTTTTTATAAATTGTAGTGTCCTGAGAATTACAATAAAGTGAATCCGTTGTTGAGGCTGCAGTTTTGGAGATCTGTGTGGAGTCACCCTTTCGTTGCTATTACTTCCACGTCCAATCTTACCCGGAGTGATAGTATCTGTTCAAGGCCCATTTGATTGAGACAATGTTTAAAATGGTTTTGAATTACAATTGTTCTTAAAACATCGATATTACCACTATTTATGAAGTGTTTACATATCTAAAATGATGGTGGATTTTATTAATATATTGGCTCTGGAAATATTGACATAGCAACTTAATCTTATGTTCAGCAGTTTCAAATGATTGTGATCTTTATTAATTTATTTAAAAACATAGATATTGCAACTGTATATGAAGTGTTTGGATGTTTAGAGTGTGAATGAAGGTATTTTTGAACCGTTTATAATTGGAAGCCGGAATTGTTAAACTTTGGTTTAAAATTAGCTAACAAGGATTGATCTGTAGTAAAACCAATCAACCAACTAACCAATAGATATAATGCAGCTTAGTATGGCACAGGGTCACAATTAGGAGCAAAGCAATAAAGAGAGAACTCACTGCAATAACAATTAGTCCTCGTAATTTGTTTTCCTAACACCCGTATTACCGACCGTATTTTATTTTGGTGCGGTCATAAAAGGAGTTTACTGAGTGAGAGAAGAACTTTCTGATGCCATTGATCCCTGGGGGGCTTACTTGTACGTCTTCCTATGTCTGGGTGTCCATAAAGTTATTTAATCTATTTGCCGTGGCAGAGTTTAAAGCAAAACGGGTCGTCAAGGAAATATTGTTGTCCCCAAATCGATCTGCTTCCAATCGATAAACTTTGATGGTTGTCAAACGGCTTTAATTAATTATTGCCTTGCGTTTCAATCCCGCTTTCCGACAACATGTGGGTCTATATGGTTTTACTAGTAGAATAGAAGACTTTGATTTTATATAAGTTCAAAAAGTGTCAGTGCTTCCTAATCCCTTGCATAAAAATCGCGCAAAATCCGATTGCCAGGGACCCAGATGTTTGAAGAAATGACAATGAAAACGAATGTTTCATTAGGGAAAACTTTTCGTGGTGTTATCAACAGACACTGATTAATACATGAAGTTTGTCATCATAATATCAGTAGAAGAATGGTAGGTTGGTTAGTATTTTATGGTATATCTACCCTTGTGGGTTATTTAATGCCAAATCATGTTATATATATATATATCAGCGGTCTGATACTTAGTCTAACGTAAAGTTGGACAGGTTTCAGTCCCGGCTTCAAGCGTCCTACGTGTCTAGCCACACTGAAGAGTTCTGATAGAACGAAACAGTTGATAATATATATATATATATATATATATATATATATATATATATATATATATATATATATATGTACATATATAATTTGTTCGAAAATAGTTTGTTTATTTTCAAACGATTTGTTGAGTTCATTTATTTGTAGGCTATTAAATGGTTTCAAGCATTCCTACATGACACTTATAATTCTATTTAATATTAATCCTGTTTTCACACAATTTAATGGTTTCAAGCTTTGCTTTTTAACATGAGTAATTCTATTTCTCAAGTGTTTCCATGTAATGTAAATGATTTTCATTCTGGTATATGGTTTCAAATAACTAATTATAATAATCCTTTGTAAACGATTGAACTGTTCTATTTGACCCATATATGGGACCCAAACAGGTATTACAGCACCGAGGGAGAGTGGACGTGGGAGCAATTACAACGAAAGAGTGACTCAACTAATTACTACTAATCTAGGTCAGAGTAGACCTGAGTAGGTAATGAAGGAGCACTCCACATTCCCTAAAGTAACAGGAATGGAACCTCACCATCACATGCAGTTTAGTGTCATACCTAGGAAACGTGTTGGGTTTGGGCTCTTACCTCTGTGCTGAGGTGCGTATCATACCGGCCCAGCCGACGGGACGGGTAGAAGAATTGATCGCTGTGTTTTTTCTGTTCTAATATTCCAGCCTTGTCAGAGTAAGCTGATTTCCAAATGCATGCATGAAAATAAATTCCCATTACTCAACTCAAAACTACACTATAACTTTCGTACTCTTTCGGGTGTTGCGAAGAAAGTTGACGGAGAAAAAGGGACTTCCTTTTCATTGTTTGTTCCTTTGTTTTGTTTTGTTTTTTTAATATTTCTTTTTAACTGCTACTGTCTTCTTCTTCTTCTTCTTCTTCTTCTTCTTCTTCTTCTTCTTCTTCTTCTTCTTCTTCTTCTTCTTCTTCTTCTTCTTCTTCTTCTTCTTCAGGTCTGTTAAACTATTTCAGCCCCCGAGTGGATCTTTTTCTCTTTTTATGTGATTTTCGCTTTTCCTCCTGTTTTATCGTCTTTTTCTTTACTCTTTCTTTCTGGTGGGTAACTTAGATTTTTAGCATTTCCATAAGGAATGGCCCGGCTAATAGAAACTAATTTTGAATTTGTGGTGTCGTGGGTGTCTCGACGGTGGATACTAAGAGACAAAGATGAGATGAAGAAACAATATGAAGTTCATATTTAACAGAGGTAAAGTCAGACACGTGGTCAAAGAAAATCCTATATATATGCTAATATTACAACTTCCCTCTGAACCTGTCGCAAAAACAGGAAGACGTGAAAAGTTATTTTCAAGTCGATAAAAGAAAGATCTATTCATTAACAGATCAAAACCTCCCCATGGGCGAGTGAACGATTTTGCTCGCCCTAAAATTTAGGTCAGAAATTGACTCACCCCTTTTAAAAATTCTCTTGATTAACCTTTTGTTGTCAGACACACAGCCGGCCACCATAGTCGCTAGTGGTGAGAGGTGACTAATATTTTACTCTCCAGACTAAACTATACTTAAGATCTCTGAAAAAGAAAATACAAAACTTTAAAACCTAGGCAAGTGCACACACACACACACACACACATATATATATATGTATATATATATATATATATATATATTCATTTATTTATATATATCCAATGAATCCGGGTGAGCAGAATACGACATGAGTTTCATTTTTAAGCGGAATTTTAACAAATCTGAATTCAGAGTTTTCCTTCTATACTTGTTGCCATACCAAGGTTAAAGAACACAGTCTGCCCTTCTATTTACCCATAGTTAGAGGGAGAATAGCTGGATTCATACCTTTCTTTAGGGTATTAGCATTATGTAAAATGCAAACAGGCGTGTCTAGGTTATTAACTCAGATCACCGTGGCCATTTTCCTACGACGATCACCTATGCACTTTAATTTCATTAATATATACAGTACCTATTTTCCTCTATATTGAATTTTAAGATTCTATCTATGGTGCTAATCATATATACTGCAGCAATTTAATATTTGCATGATTTAGTTGGTCTTTATCAAGTACCAACTATTTAGTATTTTTAGTATTTACTAATTTTAGTATTCCACATAGACTGAACTACCAACAGAAATATTACGTATAGAAAAACGGAAATTTTCCGCTTTTCAATTATTTATTTCCAGCACTGAAACTTCCATATTACAGTTTCAATTTCATGTAGTGCTATTCCTGTTCAGTATCTACATTATATGAAAGATTAAAAATTGACCCTTTACTGAATTTCAATATTCCATCTATGCTACCATGAGCATCTATAAATCAAATACACACACACACACACACATATATATATATATATATATATATATATATATATATATATATATGATTGTTATGGTTGAAGGACAGAAGACAGGAAGATATAATTGGCATTCTTACAGCATTATAAAAAACCCAAACATCATGCCCGCTAGATAATTTGATTACCTTTCTGTTTGTGTTTTGTCTTTAATTATTTCGTTTTGGCTGATTAAAATTCTGGATCGTTGCAATATCGACGCAGCTTTGGGCATTGATCAAATGGAACACAAAAATCCTAAAATCTCTTTCGTTCTTTTTCAGACTTCTCACTCTTACTCGATTCGTGTTATTCTCTCGCCCGCTTAATTTGAGATTTATAGACATCCCAACTCAATTAGCGCTAGCGTCTGCCTCAGATACGTAATTTATCGATCATTCTCTTTGTTTTTGGTGGTATCTGCTTTTTAGCACCGCCAACGGCGATAGAAAACTCGGCATATGTTTTATTTTACTGAATTTTCTTTTTCTTTTTTTCAGTTTGCCGACGGCTGACGATAACATGGTTTCTGGTAACGAAAACGAGGTTGGCGGTAGTTTGAGTGTTGTAAGAACAATGCCCTGGGTAAGAGAGAGTACGTTGGTTATTGTAAACGGTAAAGACGGAAAAGTTTAAATAGAGAGATAACACGAAGAAATTGGACGAAATGAGTTCAGTTTATTGTACGACCATTGCTGAAACAAAGCTAACTTGGTGTGATTGAATTTACTTTTGTCTCTTTCAATATTTTTTGCTGTCGGAATATCTTAAAGACTAAAAGAAAAATATACATTAGAAATCGTTCAAGAACGTCTCATTAATAGCTTATTGATAATTACTGATCCTTGCTTACAAAAGCATGATACTAAATGAGGGTATAAAGATTGTGTTGTTGCAATCTCACTGGTAAGCAAAGTCTGGTTCAGTTAAAAGATTCAAGATCCTAATTTTTACTTGGTCTTGGTACTAACCAGTGGAAAGCAACATGAATAGTTTCTAATATCTGCAACTTTTCTTTCGCTATTATTATTTGTTCTCTTTTGGGAGTTTTTCACACCAGCATTAGCTGATAGTTTCTCACTGGAGTTTGAGTGACAACAAGTCTCCTCAATCTCCAGGACTGTTCTCAGTATTCTGACCGATCTCAATAATGCAGTAGTTTAGATGGTCTCCACTCGTCCTGTTATTTCCACGTCCTCCAGTCCTCGTACTAATCCTTTTGGTGACTGTACTAAGAGCACTAATTACAATTGGTAACTTTCATATTCCACAGCTTTTTCACTTATTATTTTTCTAATACTTATCCCTCTTTTCACACTCTTTTAATTTCACTCTGTGGTCCGCCGGGACAGTAAAGTCCACAATTCTGCAAGTTCTCTTTTTTGTTGTTGATTATTATAAGATCTGGTCGTCTGGCCGAGATTTGGTAATCCGTTTGTATCTCGAAATTCCAGAGGAGTTGGTTCCTCTCTTTCTCCAGGACAGATGTTGGGTTGTGCATATACCATTTGTTCGTATGGTCAGATTTCAATTTCTTGCATAATTTTCAGTCAATAACTTTGCTCTTCCAGTCGTACCCAGTCTTATATTCTTTCTATGCTAATTTGCTGCATTCACTTATCATGTGATTGATCGTTTCTTCTCTATCACCACATAACCTACATATGCTGTTTTGTTGCGTTTTATCTATTCTGGCTTTGATATGGTTTGAACTTATGGCGCTGTTTTGTGCTACTATTAGAAGAGATTCAGTTTCTCTCTTAAGGTTTCCTTTTCTTAGCCTCGTCAAAGTTTTCTCGCGTGAGATGTCGCTTGTTAATCTTTTAAAACGTCCAAAGAGTTTTTCTTCACTCTTTTGTTTTCTGGTTATTGTCATTCCGCTGGTCCTCGTGTAATTAGTATTGTTTTTGGTGGCTGTAATCAGTCTTCCTCCGCACTTTTGTATGTTGTCTTTGAGTCGTTGTATCGATGCGTCCACGCTGTCTTCCATACTGACAAGTCTTCTTCTTCCCTCTCTTCTTGACATATAATCTGTCAACGTCATCCTTCTAGAAGAACAGTAGTGATGCTATTTAACCTATAGCTGGAAAGATAAGGGGGTTTATATCTTTACCAAGGGTATTTGTCCGAAATGGAATGTAATAGCGTGACTGGAATTCGAACTCGCTTACTACGATTTTGCAGTCAATTGATTTAACCGTTACCCCACGAGGAAACCCCTGGTGCGAATTAGAATACAAAGAAAGGGAAGACCTCCCCCGCAAAAGCAGGTGTATTGTGTATAACACAAAACTGCAGCTGATGATAATGTTCCAGTTTTGGAGATCTGAGGGGTGGTGAAGAATCACTTTATTGCCATTACTACCAGTTCCACAATCACTCGGAGTGATAGCACCTGTTAGGTTCCATCTATAGATAAAATAGATTTATTTAAGAATTATTCAATAGGGCTGCGAGAAAAAATATCACTTGAGAAAATACACAAAAAATGTAAATATGAACGTAAAATGAACGTGATTCCCTAACCTCTGGTCATAAAATAACCCAAGACTGTTTGATATGCCGTTAAAATCAGTTAATCAGTAAATCAGTCTAATAGTACCTGATAGCCTTCACTGGAGACCCAGTGATAGTAAATCTTAGTTCCCCAAGACTCTTCTAAATACTCTGGCCAATCTCAGTATTTCTGGGAATTAGACGGTCTCACTCACTCCATGGATTGAGTGATTCCTTTTTATCCCAGTATACCAAGGAAATTATATACTGGCACCGGTGGTTACTGTATATATAGTGAGTTTTTCTCACCAGTTTTAAGTGGTTTGTTTTTAGTGCAGTCTGAGTGACAAAAGATCTACTCAGAACACCATTGAGAATTCTTGCTGACTTCAGCAATGCTGTGATATGGTAGGTCACGATTCTTCTGATCTCTAGTTGCCCCAGTCTATTACCAAGCCTTTAGGGATCATTTCTCTGTCTCCTGTCTCCTGTCTCTACAGGTGGTATCACCGTCACTCTTCTGTTCCACAACTGTTTCAGATCTCTATCAAGTTTAATCAAGTTTGTCAATCTCTTCATTTTCTTTTACTTTTTGAAAACCTTCTTCCGGAACGATAAAACTCACTTGATGACTAGTACTTTTCCTCTGGATGTTGAAGGTGAGGTCTTCTCTTAGGGCTAGGATTTAGACATCCGTTTTTATTTCGAAATCCCAGATAACTTCATGTCAAATTTTCTAGGTCAGATTCAGATATGAGAAAATATTATGGACAGATTTTAGTATATTGTACAATTCTCCGAGGGTCATCTTTCCCACCCGGTCATGCTTACTCTTCTAATTTCTTTTTCGCTAGTTTGCAGCATTCACTTGTTATATGATAACTGTTTTATCTCTGTATATTATTCTTTTTTTAGTAGAGGAATTATATTGTGAATTGAATTACCATGACCAGAAAACCCGCCAAACACTTACGCACGATATACGGAAAAACTGGACAGCTGTTTCGACCTTATTTGGTCTGATCATGGTAATTAAAAAAAAAGAAAATCTATACATCTATATCCTTGCCTTTGAGGTCATAATAATTACGCGGATGCATATTTCTAATCCTCTTGGGAAGTCGTGGTCCTGGAGGTGACCGTGTCTTCTGTAAAGAGTACGGATGTAACTTACGAGACACATTCAGGTTAAATGGCCACGCAATTAATATGACAAGTTAATTTGGTCTCACCTGTGTTGTATATGGAGTGTTGGCTCAGTAGTAGAGTTTCGGCCCTGTGGTCTCTGGTTCGATCTCCAGTGGTGGAAATCACGGTATACACTGATGATGAGACATAATAAGGTCGAAACAGCTGTCCAGTGCTTTATCTTTGTCAAAAAATAACCTATTCTCGCTATTCTTTTGTATATTATCAATTTTTGATTTGGTATGATTGTTCTTATGGTAGTATTTTATGCTGCAATTAAAGAAGATTCTATTTCTCCTTTTTGATTTTCGTTTTTCATCCATGTCTATATCTTTTAATGTAAAAGTTCCTTACTTTCTCTCTTGAAATTTCCACAGAGTTCTTTTAATTTCGATTTTCGTTTTCTATATTTTTTTCATTATTTTCCTGTTTGTCCTATAATTATTTCTGTTGATAATGCTTCTACTTTCTGCTGTAATTTGTATATCTAGTAATTTTTCTTTGAATCACTGAATTGTTGCATTTTCTTTGAATCACTGAATTGTTGATTTTAATCAAGGATGTTGGAGATCCCTCCACCTCCGTCTCTTCTTGATGCATAGAGTCTGTCATATTTCGGGTTTCAGACTTTGCACATCGTCATCAATTCTTTGATCATTTTAAGGAGAGTATCTCGCAAGTGCTAAATATCGATCATTTTGATGAGATTTCTGCTGCAGAGTTTTGTCTCAAGTGATTTTCGTGCTCCTTTGAGATACTCCTTTCTTACTTTTTTCCATCTCTGTTTGCCCGATACTGTCTGCTTCAAATATTCCGTGGTAATTGGTATTTTTTTTATCTCCAAGAGTTCTGATACTTTTCTGATTGGACACTTCTTTTTCTTCTGTTTTCTCACTTTTCATTATAAATAGGGCACATTTTTCAATTCCAAATTCTATTCCTATATCTTGATTTTAGATTCTAATAATTTATATAAAGATTCCTAGTTCTTTTCCATTCTTGGGAAATATCTTTATATCATCCATATACGTGAGGTGGATTATCTTTTCTTTTGCAAATTAGTTGCCCCCTTTGCATTTTCTTAAAATTTAATTCAGTGGCATCATTGCTACAACAAATTGTTGTGGCAAGAGTAAGTCTCCCTGGAAGATATTTCTTTAAATTATACGTTCCGCTTCAGTTTGATCCCTCCGGCTATTAAGCCACTCATATTCACATTAATAACGGATGGCTTGGGATTATTGAAAAGACTTGAGTGACGCCAAATCTTTAGCATTTTTACAACTGTATGTTTGATTTTGCTTCCATTCTCTGTTATTTTTTTCATGGTCAAACCAAAATGCTCGATGTATCACTGTTCCTCGAGTATTTTTGATTACTTTTTATTCAGCTTTTTCATTCAGTTAGTTTGCACACAGAAATTGAGAATAAAATCAAGAATTAAACGAGCGAATAGGGTTCAGAATGTTTCCTAATAGAGACCGACATCTCTCATATTTTGTATAATGATTATGTTTAAACGAACTGTTCCTTTTTTCATTCTTTCAAAGGTAGTCAAACATAACGTGTTCTTAAGCATTTAGATCTTGAATACCCTAAAGTAATTTGGCCTTAAAAGACGTAAAATATTATGGTCTTGAGAGACGTAGGATTTCACTGAATTTTAAGGCCTTGAGCGCTCTAAAGTGGTATGGATTTAAGAGGCGTAAAATGCTAAGGCATTGAGAGATGCAGACAGATGTGTAATGTCAAGGCATTGAGAGAATTAGTGTGGCGTTGACTGTCATTGTCTTGAGAGACACAGAGTCTTACGATCAAGACTGTTACACCGTGTAGTGCTAAGGCATCGAGAAACGTAGATTGCCATGTAGTGTTAAGACCATGAAATATAGTGAGTGCCGTAGAATATTAAGATTTTGAGAGATGTACATTGAATGAGTTTTGAGAGACGGGTCATAACGTAGGGTGTTATATGTCTTAAGAGACGTATAGAGGAGTGTTTTATTAATAAAGTGAAAGGTAAATATTGTTATGTTCTTGGAAGAAGTAGAGTGTTATGGTTTTGCAAGATGTAGTTTGATGTTGTGTATTATGGTTTTCAGAGCCATACAACGCTGTGTTGTGAAAACGCTTTGACTATTCCACTTGAGATTTAATACCATTTTTATGGTTAAACGTTCATATATATTTTATCAGTATTATTTTATTACCCTTTTGTCTATTTTCAATGATCAATTTTAAAACATGTCGACTCGTCTAGATTTATGTTATACCAAGAGGTTAGGGAATCTCACTCAGTGTACGTTCATATTTACATTTTTCGAGTAATTGTTTCTAAATAATTTTTTCTGTACGTGGTTTTATTTTTGAACAGGTCTATTTGACCCATAGATTGTTCTACCAATTTGGATTACCGTGGACTTGGAAGTAATGGCAATAAAGGCGTACTCCACTTTTTTCCAGATCTCCAGAAGTGGAACCTCACCATCAGATTCAGTTTATTGTCATACTTAGGACAATACTTTTTTCAGATGAATATGTCTGATTAAACTCGTCTCTGGACCAACTGTTGCTTTTTTTTTTTTAAATCCATTCTCACCTTTCGAAAACTCATTTCCAGTGTTACACATTTTACAATAGCTTGGTACACTACTTTATAGCAGATATACTGCTACATCAAAAATTTGATTTAGCCAAGATTTTAATATTTATGGGAGATTCATGGATTTACCCAGTCCCTCTGTCCCGGTCACAATGTGACACGGGGTTCATTTTTAAGTGAAATAAAACTGGTTCTCAATTCAGAGTTTTCCTTTGCCAAGATTGGTTGTCTAGCATATGGTCTTCTTAACTGTTTACCCATTGCTGGAAGGAGAACATGTAGATTCATACATCTCCCAAGGGCATTCGCACAAAGTGAAACGCAAATACTCGTACAATATTAGAACGCAGGTTACCGAGCCTATTTCCTATAACGATTATCGATACTCCATTAGCGCTACCATTTACTTGATATGTAACACTGGTTGATGAGTTTAATTTTAACCGAAAGTGTATCACGAGGAAAAACCTTGAACAAATCACGTTTTTAACTGAACAGACGGCTCAAACAAAAAACCTGCAAGTCAAAATCCTTAACTTTTATGTTCAATTATCAGGGAACTTTTTGTCTTTTTATAAATGTCATTTCTAAAACTTCTCTTTGATTCTCTTTGGTTTTGTCCATATTCACTTTCAGCCATTGTTTACCACTACTTCATTAACAAAGGAGACATTGATCTGTTTTGTATTCGTCTATTCCTGTTAGACCTGCCCTTTGCTCTCAATCACGTATCGCTTTCGAACTCTCCCTCGTCAATTTACTATGAACCACTCAATATTAAATCAATGGATCGATAACTTTCCGTGTTTTATTTTCCGCCTGACGAAATATGTAACCAGTTGAACGCAGAATAAATCTTTTCCACAATTTTTCTTACAATTAATTTGTTTTTGGTTTTATAACATTGTAAAATTGACTGAAACTCAACAGTTTAACTCTTACTGTCATCCCTTCTTCAAAATATTTTTTAGTTATTTCGGATGTCTTTCTAAAATTGAATTTAATTGAACCGCTATGAATTTGGGTGGGAGGTGGGCTATTTCATTTTTCAAGAATTCATCCCACCCGCCACAAACAGGATGAGACACAATGTCAGGTTTTTGGTGGAATTTAGCAGGTTTAAACGTCTGGTGGTCGTCCGTAGATTTTCTGTCTGCTTTTTTTTTCTTCCTATTTTTCTTCTCTCTTTCCTTCCTCAGAAATGAGCTTCCGCTTCTCTTTCTAATTTCGACTCTCCATATCACATGAGCCAGAGAACAAAATAGAAGCCGATAACCACTTTTGTCGTGCCCGTCGACTCAAGCCAGCAAGATATTTGCACATTACAAAGTCACGGCTACAGCCAATCATAAGAAACTCAGGTACTGTAAAGTCAGACGCTTTATCAAGCACAACCTTTTTGGAGGTGCCCGTGGTGTAGTCGTTATCGTCGTAGGAAATGGACTCGGCGACACGAGTTCAAATCCTGGACCTGACTGATTGCATTTCACATAACACTAATACCCTTGGGGAAGGTATGAATCCAATTATTCTCCCTCCAGCTATGGGTAAATAGTAGGACAGATTAGGTTCTTCAGCCTTGGTTAGGCTACTAGTCTAGGAGAAGGAAAACTCTGAATTCAAACCTGTTAAACTCCGCTTAAAAATTGACCTCGTGTCATATCCTGCCCGAGCGGAGGGGTTGGTAAATAGTATCAAGCACAACCTTCCACGTTTATTCTCCGTTTCCTGTCTATTTTTGCTGTTGGGACAGATATTTGTCGTTTTTTTTTTTTTTTTTTGTAAGTACAAAAACCATGCAGAAGAACGTTGTAATAACGTGAGTGGAATTTGAACTTGCTTACTACGACGCTGCAGTCTAGTACTTTAACCACGGGGACTCCTTCTCCAGGTGATCTGAGGAATGTTGAATACTCCTTCATTGTCATTACTCGCAGGTCAACTCTGACTTGGATTAGTAGTATCTGTTAGTTTTTAAACTATGGGTTAAATAGATCTGCTTGAAATTATTCCTATTCGTGAGCAAAAAAAAAAACCCTTATTAAGAAACATCTCCGCAAAAATTATAAATATGATCGTATAATTAATGTTTAGGTGACATGCCATTAAAATCAATCAATTGAATATACGCCATTCAAGAATCGTCATTGTACTGTATCAAGTATCTAATAATAAGAACAGACAACTTCTGTAAAACCGTTTGTCAAAGTGTAGCAAAATCACCAACGACTGTTATGTAGGTGATTGTGATCATCTAGTGGGTGACGGAAAAACAAAAGCAGAATTCGATTCAAAACGGTGATGTTTTATTCCCTTTGTTCAATGACTGAGGCTGTGGAAATCGTTGGAAAATGATATCGGATACAATGTGTGGAGAAAATTCAAGGATCTTTCTCTTCAGAACTTGCTCTTTTCGTATACTGGGTGGGGGTATTTTTCTCTCACATCACGCTACACCTCTTCTCGCTTGTGTCTCCAGTCACAATAGAAACCGAACTGAAAAATCCAGCTTCTTTTTGGGGGGGTTCTTCAAATTCCGAATCCTCGCTTTGCGTTGCAGCACGACTCGACCAGCCTTTTCAACCACTTAGATGGCCGATGGACAATGATGATTTCGACAACTTTTAGTTAATTACTACTCTCAGTGTCAGGTTGCAGATAAAGTATATCTTATAAAGTTTATGTTACATGAATACATTTTGGACTTTTCTCTCTTCTTGTTCCTGGCTTTTTTCATAACTTATCTATGCGCACTCTGTGAACACTTGTTTATAATGTTATATATGAACTTAGTAAGCACGTATTTACACAACTTCTCAGCCAAGAGTAAGATGTGAAATAAGGACAATTTTTCGATTAAAGTAAAGCTTGCTTCAATTATTTTCCCTCTCCTAGATTGGTTGTCTTATCAAGACTAAAGAACCTAGTCATCCCTTCTATTGACCCATAGCTAAGGGGAGAACAGATGGATTTATATTTTTCACAATGATCTGAGTCAGTAGATGATAATATGGTTTCAATTAATGGTATCTTAGTACGCAATATGTTAGTACGCCAAATCATGGTCTTAATTAGAGTAAAACATTGCACCAGGTGATTATCAAAGAATGCTGACGGACATAGTACATCCTCAAAGCACTGCTTGTAACTTCCGGGCTTAACGGCTTCGCTCATTAATATGGTCTGGTGCCAAGAATGCCTATACTTGATGAATGATAATGCAAAAAACAAAAAGAACCATTCACTTTTCTTGCATTTTTTTGGCTGGAGAGAGAGAATTGAAGATCATATATTGATGAAATTAAATGAGTGAAGAACAAGAACTGACTCGCAGGGCAAGTGTGAGACGTGAATTCTCTTACAATGGCTTTCGAAGTTAGCACCCAATTCATTTATCTAAATATTCTGACTTACGAGGAACGGAAGTCATCCATTGCATGTAAAAAAGTGCATAAAACTCTGAGAAAGGGGTATGTCACGTGGACTGATAGATAGCAAACTGGATGAGACAATTGTTGTTGAGTTTGATTCTCATTGATTGCTTTACACTTCCAGTTTTGTGTCCCAACTAAACTAAGCTTATGAAATCACTAAAACTATGAAAAAGTCTTATGTTATCCAACACTCCCATAGTAATATCTTTTTTATGTGTTTACATATTAAATACCTAAGTCAAACGTGTGATTTACCAGCTCACCTGACGATCGTAACTATGAAATTTAGAGACGTAAGGTTTTGCTTTTTTTACTTTTACATTTTTTACTAATTGATAATGTATTGTGATATTGCTCTACACCTGCGTGCATTAAGCACTGTTAAGATTTTACGATTTAGCAGTACTATATATATATATATATATATATATATATATATATATGTGTGTGTGTGTGTGTGTGTGTGTGTGTGTGTGTGTGTGTGTGTGTGTGTGTTAAAAGCAGTTATTTGTTTTCCTGGTTAATCATCGACAAAACCTACAATCATAAACATGTACATTTCAGTTTTCTAAAATATTGCTCATTCTCTATCTACATGAGCTGTGACAGCAATATCGAGACAAGAAGTGGATTACAATCAATATGAGCGCATGTCTTTTTCCTTAGAAACTCTTATATCCGTCGGATTTTAACCTGTGAGGAGGGCTAAGCAGCGTGTGACAATCAAACAAAGTCCAGTAATGAAGATAAAACAGTTGATATGAAGAAGATACAAAAACCAGCTATGAACACGGTCAAGTGATTTCTGGTCAGATATGTGACGACTAAAGAGGTAGGAATTGACGAATGGAGCCTGAATCAAAGATCTTGGAAGCAAACCAAGGAAAACCTGCTTGCCAATTTCTCCTTTATAATTGGCAAGGTTAAATGCAGAGTTGGATTTGAATTAAGAATTTCAACGTAGGTCGAAAATTGGCAGATCATCAGGAAACTAAACTCAGGTCAATATTGAGAGGCTATATTCAGTTTATAAGTGGGTGATATGAATGAAAGCAGACATTGTGAAAGAGTAGATTAAGTATTTATTGATCGACAGTTAAAAATGTCTTTCAGTTTGATTTTTGTTTATGTCAAATGTGTCAATAAGTAGAACAGCTATTTTGCTGCTACTGACAATTATGGGAGTGTATTTTTCCCAACTTTTCCTCTACGCATTGAGTTTTGTTTCAATCACTGGGATATGGGAATGACGAGAAATCTCTGAGATTGTACAGAGAAGTGAATTTACAATCTTTTGCCAAAAGCATTATTGTTTAGTTTCACATGGAATTCAATCTCTGTTCTTCGATTCTGAGAATATCTCTTCCACCTTTATTCGTTCATCTGCATACTGAGACGTAATACGCTTGAAAAGAAGCAACATCTAATTCATCTATTAGCATTTATCTTAAAGAAATAATTTTTATTTATACTGCAGAGCCTCTTAACCACGGTAGATATATTCCGGTAACCCAAGCAGATGCTCTTAACATCAGAGAGTATACTTTTCTCTCTTCTATCTATCTATCTATCTATCTATCTATCTATCTTTACCAACCCCTCCGCTTGGGCAGGATATGACACAAGGTCAATTTTTAAGCGGAGTTTAACAGGTTTGAAATCAGGGTTTTCCTTCTCCTAGACTAGTTTCCTCTCCAAGGCTGAAGAACCCAGTCTGCCTTACTATTTACCCATAGCTGGAAAGAGAATTGTTGGATTCGTACCTTTCCCAAGGGTGCTATGCGAAATGCAATCAGTCTCGTCCAGGATTTGAACTCGTGTCACTGTGTCCATTTCATACGGCGATAACTATTACCACGGGCACCTACCTATGTATCTATCTATCCCCTTGGGAAAGGTATTGAACCCCCTGATACCCTTGAGACTATCTAACCCTTATAGGTTAAATAGTGCCATTGCTGTTCTTCAACAAGGATTGCTTTGACATTAAATAAGCCTCGAAGGTTGATATGCCATAAAACAAACAAACTTAATCAAACACGCGAACACACATACACACACGAATATATATATATATATATATATATATATATATATATATATATATATATATATATATATATATATATATATATATATATATATATATATATATATATATATATATATATATATATATATATATATATATATATATATATATATATATATATATATATATATATATATATATATATATATATATATATATATATATATATATATATATATATATATATATATACGAATGTCGTTCAAAACATTCTGAGGCTGACTCAGATTTTAGATTTGTGATTATCTCTCTCACTCATATATGTTCTTCACGTGCAAAGAAATTAGAACATAAATCTGAATTAATTTTTTTAATATTATAAAAACAATCTGTGTGTTGTCACAAAAAATCTTCAACTATGACTCTTCTCTCTGGGTGTAGCTTCAAAGTTTTAAACGACCCTCGTCCATGTGCGTACGTATATATATATATATATATGCGCGTGTGTATGTGCGTGCGTTTGGGCGTGTATGTGAAAGACGGAGCAATTTGGAAAAGTCCCAAGACCTTTTTAGTGTGGCATACTATTTTTCTTAGCATTCTATAAAGAGAACTTTTATCCTTTTCTTAAAGGAAACATTTCAGGGATTCTATTCATTACATATGAATAACCCAGATTGCTACACTTGCACTTTCCCACCATGATTAAATAATATAAACCATTTGTTAATTTATTGACTTTACTGAAACTGTAGATGAACGCAAGCCATTGTAATTATGATTTGCTTAATTTTCTAAATGTTCTTTTTTTATTTTTAAATCTCCTTACAGTTTTTCTCAAAATAATTTCTATTCTTTATTGATCATATTCTTGTCATCGTTAAAACTTTATTACAGTTTTCTACTTTTGAATATTTTAAAAGGTGATCTTCACATTTCATTGCTGTAGGAGGAATTTAAATCACCATTTATGGGATGAAGTCAAACATAGTTATCTTCTCCTGGATCAGCTATTATAAATACTAAAAGAATTTCCACCTTAACTGGACTACACTTTGAATAAAGCTCAACTAAAGTAATTACCTTGTTTGTTTTGACTTTCGGTAAATCTTTATTTATTTCTTTTTAAATAGCACATTTAGAAATCTGTTTATATTCTTCCAATAGTTTGAATATGCACTTCATATGTTAAACATAATGCTTCAAAATCATTATTTACCATAGTATTACCACCAGTTAGTACCAAATTATACACTAATTGATTAATACATATATAGAGAGAAGTTGAGAAAGAAAGAGAGAGAAAGAAAGAGAGAGAGAGAGAGAGAGAGAGAAAGTAGAAAGAAAGAGAGGGAGAGGGAGAATGGAAGAGTGAGAGGACTTTTTTGTGCCTTTTAATCGTAATGATAACTGTAACCCTGCGTAACAATTTCACAACTGAATTGTGTTTTTGTTTAAGCTTTTCTAATCTGGTTTTAATTTTTAAAAATAGGGAACCTTATGTGACAATGTGCTCTTCTTAATGCAAGAAGATCACGTTGCTTTGCGTGTTCGCTGTGTAAGTGGTTATTTGCAAGGTAACATTTGCCTATGCACACGTGAACGAGTCCGTAATATGATAATCAATTATACATATTTATATATAAGCAACAGACAAAAATCTTGGGCGGACACATAAAAGGCGAACCAGAACTAAAGTGATATTCGCCTGGCACGCATAGTATAATATAATAGATCAGAGAGGTCTATTTTGACATGTAGTATAACATTTAAATAAGGCGTTGAGCCGTTAACGATAGATTAAGAGTCAACCAGTTTGATTGACAGCCGTTAAACTGAGACCACAACTCTGATTAAATAGTTTTAGTCAGATAACCAAAATAGTTCCGGAGTTAGAATAAGTAAGTGAGAAATTCTCAAAATCTGAGATCGGAAGGCTCCATCTCCGCTCTTATCATTAACTCCCCGTTTAGGCCGGGCGGGTAACGATTAAAGTCATCAAGAAATAATAAGTTAAAAGTGCACCTGAAATGGAGCACGCGTTGTCATTCTTCATCCATAAACAAGATCAAGGATGGCAATACAAAAGAAACATCAGGTAAACGAGACGAAAAAGACGACTAACCGGGGAAGAGACGAAGTGAAAAACTAACTGAAGAGAAGTGAGGAGATGAGGACTAACCGATCATAAAGTTAAACCCATATACATTTACATATAAATATACGTAGATCGTCTCAGCAAGGCCCCCATATAATATAACTATATAACAATAGATTGGACCCTTGTAGGAGAGAGTAATGAAATGAACTTCGTTTGAGAAGGAGAAACGTGACTTTCGTCTACCAGTGATTGTTTGATGACACATACAATAGATCTTGTATTGATACACTTTTAGTTGGCTTGGTAACTAACGTAAGGGCTTTGCTAAATTTTCAATATCCAGTGCTTCTCAAAAGACTTTATGAATATATAGTTAAACCCCTATGTACAGATGGGTTTGTAACTGCTGATATTTTTGTATCTGTCGGATATAGTTCTATAAAATTATTTGTTTACGATAAAATTTTTCATTGTAATCGTAAATTGATTGCATATCCATAATCTTGTGTACTACATTTATGATAGATTTGAAATAAGACAGCAGAAAATGGGAAGAAAATGAATAAATGAATTAATTGACAGTTCCGGAATGAGGTATAAACTGACCATTGTCCAATGAAAGTCTTTCAACATGTCCAGTGATTGAATGAGTCACAATAAAACCTTTCAGTGTTTCTTTAACTAAAGTTATGGCGAACGTGAAATTCAATTGTTAATCGGGCAAAGCCTGATCAATTCCAAGGCTGGAAAAAAAGGACTAAAAGACCATTTATTCGAAAAAGATTAAAAGATTAAATGAATGATGGTAGGAATACAGAATAAAGGGAAAAAAAAGGGAAGAGAAAACATAGGGGTTGATAAAAAAAAGTTAAGACTTAAAGAAAGGAAAATTCGTTAAAAGAAAAGGAACGTATTCAGAGACTAGCACTTGACAAATGAAAGAAATAAAGGAGTTATATATATATATATAAAGGAGTTATATATATATATATATATATATATATATATATGGAGAGAAAGAGAGTAAGGAGATTGAGAAAAGAAGAAAGAAAAGAAGGAAAGAAAGAAAGAACGAAAAGAAGAGGTGTTTTAAAATTAAGGTCAAAATATTCTGATGGAAAAGAAAGAAATAGAAAATAAAGAGAGAAGAAAAAAAGAATATATAGAAAGACACTAAGAAATGAAGCAAATATGCATAAATTCAAAGAAAGAAAGAAAGAAAGAAAGAAAGAAATACAAAACCAAAAGTAGGAAAGAATAAGTTTGTAAAGGAATTAAAAGTATATTATAAACAAAGGAATACAAAGAGACACTGAAAAGTTTTTGTCCCACCCAAGAAAGGATATTTTTTAAACTGAAGTTTTTGGGACGGTAAAAAATTTTGAGAAACTATGTGCCAAATGTAGGCAACAGTTGGATAAATACATGGAATCGTACATTTTATGCTTAGATCATTCCTTTCTCGGTCTGACAGAGAACTTTTAAGCCCTTATTGGGTAAAAATACAGTATGAGAAAAGAGGGAATAACAGGAATATGATAGTAGTGAGAAAAGAAAAAATAACGCAGAAAGAAAGAATGATATAAAACAGAAAATAGAAAAAAGAATGAGAAACAAAAGAAATACAAAGTTATGGTCAAGTTACACTCAAAGTGCCAGGTCCTGCCAGATCAACGAAGTTAAACAACGATACGCCCGTTCAGTACTGAAGAGGGTGACCACTAAGTAACAACAGATAATGTAAGTAACCTGAGCCCAGTGTTCCAGACTAAGCAAAGTTGAGTAAATAAAAAAGGAAAATCGAGACAATCAGAAATATAAAGAAACAATGAGTATGTAGGCAAATAAAACTGATGTTTACACATATCACCATTTCAGTGGGCAAATGACAGAAATACAAAGTTAAGCCAAAAAAAAAATAAAGCAACAGACTAAAAAAAAAAAAAAAAAAAAATGAAAATCATAAAGACGAAATGAAATCAATTCTAGTTGATAGCACAACCGAAGAATAAAAGAATATAAAAATGGGTCCTAAAGAAAACGAACAAAATGGCACTTTCTCCGAGATATTGACACGTCGATGTGGGTCAAGCAAGGCCAAAGAAGGCGACTAGTTTCTCAATTTTCTTATTTCTGCTTTTTTATAATCTAACAATTCTAGAGATTTAGATACAACACCAAGTGAAATAGGAATTTATAGAAACGGGGGAAAAACCACCGGGATATCATTTCAAACCATTTCTTTACACGGTAGTCTGTTTTATATAAGTATTTGGTCTTAAGTTTTCCCTTTTTTTCGGTTTTTTAGCTGTTATACTTCAACATTCATTTTACCTTCTCTATATACCTATTCTATTATTCTGACTGCGTGAAAAAAATTCAGATGATACTATTTGCAAATAAATAAATACTACACAAACTGATATATGGGAAAAAATTTAATAAAAAAAGAAGACCAAAAACATTGGTACTGATTGAAAATAATCAACCAGTACAGCAATGCCTAGTCAAAAGAAAAAAGAAAAAACACCGACAAATGGGAGATAGTAAAAAATGCCGTAAATATAAAGCTGGAGATAAATACTGCCCCCCTCCCTATTTATGGAGGGAAAACTAAATAAAGCTTCCAACAATAATTCTAATGAATTACTGAACCAAAGATTGAAAATATTTAATGTTTGTAGGCTTAGTTACTTGGCAAATAAATCATGGTATTTTTATATGATAATTTTTCATTCTTTCTGGTGGTCACTTTTTCTATAAAATGTCGTTCGAGCCAACCCTCTTTAGTCAGAATCATCATAATGAACCGGTAAGTGAGACCGAGGTAGATATTTAATAAATCAAAAGTGTTCGTAATCTGGCTTAGAGAGCAGTATAAAAACTAAAAGCAATTTAAATTTCCTTTTTTTTTAACTACCGAGTAATATAGTAGCAATATTTATTGGTTAAACAAGTAAAAAGCTTAATTGCATAATCAAGAATTTCAGTGGATAAAAAAGATGGTACCACTGTCTAACCAAATTTATCAAGTTTCATGTATTAACAACCTTCAAATGAAACTCAAGAATACATTCATAATGAAAGTTAAATGTAAGTACCAAGCAATCCTGCCACAATACAAGGAATAATTGCAAAGCACATTAGCAGAAATGAGAAGAGGTGAGGTTAGGATTTTTTTTTAAAGCTTACATATACTAAATATTTAAATTACAATTAAAGACAACGTATAATATTAGAATTAGTAAATACGTGGTACCTTCAATAAGTTTCCAGAATTTTTGTACAGGCATTTAAAATTGTCGAGGACTCTTAAAAATTCACTATGTTATTGCTATACATCTTATGCGATGACTGACCAATTTTTATGATTTCAGTTTCAAATGAACAACTACAGCAGCAATGGAAATACACCGTACTAAAGCCTGATTGTCACAGCTGGTGAATTTCAAAAATGCAATCTGGACGTCAGGACACTTTAGAAGAACAATATGCAATAAAATTCTGTTTAAATCTTGGAAAAAATCCACAGAAACGTACGGAATGCTTCAGATTGCTTTTGGAGCATCTTGCATAAATCGAGCATCAGTTTTTGAGTTATATAAGAGATTCAAGGAAAGCAGGGAATCCGTGAGGGATGATGAGAGGTGTGGGAGGAGTAAGGAAGTCAATACACCAGAGTTGATTGGCCAAAGGGTCAGGGTTAGGGTCAATATGTTGAGGTTTTAAGGGAGTTCAGCAAGAGATTCCTAAGGAAGAGGCCAGCACTCTTCAAATCGGGTCAGTGGTATTTCCACCAGGACAATGCATCAGTCCACAACTCCATCCTTGTCACAGACTATTTGACCAAGATGGGCATCAAGCCTCCCTATAGTCTAGACCTTGCACCCTGTGACTTTTGGTTATTCTCTAAGCTCAGAGGCTGTCGTTATGAGACAATTGAGGAGATGAAAGAGGCTGTGACGAAGGTCATTGACACGCTCACACAAGAGGACTTCCATGGGGCCTTCCAGAAGTTATTGGAACGGTACAACAAGGAGATTACTTCAAAGGGGACTAGAGTTTCATGTGTGCACTCTCAATAAAAGTGGCCATACGAAAAAAGTCTGGAAACTTATTTAATGATCCTCGTAATTGGTCCCAGAAAATAGATAAGAAGTACAACCAACCAACCGTACTAAATGAAATTACTGAATTATGCAAGAAAAATATGCAAATTTTGGTCTGGGGGGAAAAATAAATGTTGACCAGTAGGACAATAGAAAAAAAATAGATATCGTGATGATATAAGTAAAACTGAAAAAATTTAAAAAAAAAGGCCTGAAACTTTTTATTCTAAGAAAATATGGTGCACGGAGTAAATTCCACGCATTAAGCTTCGACAACACGTGTCTTAAAACATAAAGAAGACTACATCGTTAGATTGCAATAAAACGACAGTTTTAAATCAATGTTCTAGACAGACGATTTAACTTGATTGGGATGCTTGTTATTCTTTGTTAATAAAAGAATGTCTTTCTCCAAGATGGATGAATTATCAAAATCTTGTGTGTTATCAATTTTGAGGTCATACGGTTGGATCGAGTTTTAGTGCAAACGATGCCTTATTTTCACTTCTCGACCTTAGTGCACTAGATGACAGTTTACTCTTCTAGAGGGTTCATCTGTCCATTGATAAATCTTATTTTTCGGCCATGTGGGTATCTTGCTGCTTTCATCATCCATTGAGTCAGATAGGAGAACTGCTTACTCGACCATGGCGCTGGTAGTTCTGGATTACCTGGCAACAGTAGCATTCTTTAAGTGACATGATTTATATTTTTTTTTCAAAAGCGACATAATATCATATAATAGATTCACCCTGAAGATAATCTTAAAAAACAAAAACAGAATGTAAACGTGACATTTTATTCATATATAAATTAATATCTCGTTATTTCAGACTTTATATTGACACACACACACACACACACACATATATATATATATATATATATGCACGCGTGCACAAATATATATATATATAGAGAGAGAGAGACATACAGGCAAATAGATAGAGAAAGAGAGAGAAACAATTCAACCATCGAAATAGTTTTCTGGGTTATTTTCTGGTTAAGCAAGTTAAACGCTTAAAGACAACATCAAGAATTTCAATAGTTTACAAAGATGGTCCATCTTTCGCTTCTGTTTGAGTTGGTTTGGTTTGGTTTGGTTATTTCATTTAATGGCATATCAACGCTTGTAGGTTATTTAATGCCAAATTCTAATTTCTCACCAACAGGACAGTTTCTCTTCTGTCTCACGAAATCTATCATCTAGTCGAAATATTGTCGACTTGGTAATCGTGAACGGGGGAAATTTTACGTGAACTTAGTCTCTTGTAAGGTTCATATTCGAAATTATTTATTGTGGTTTTGTCAACGAAGATTGCTATGTTGATGATAGTGATGAACAGGTAATCTATTGGCGGAGAAAAACTCACAAAAAACCCAACTCTATTTAAATATAGAAGCTTTCATAATTTATCTCCTGTCCTTTGTTTAATAACTGAGGCTGAGGTAATATGTGGAAATAGGTGATAACCACTGGCTATTCGGAAGAAGATTCGCGAGTCCCTCTTTGCCAGCTGAGGCTATAGAATGCGTAGATTGCACCTCTGGAGAGAGGTGAGACCTCCCACTAACGAGTGTACTGTATATTGCTCTAAACCATCAAATAGCGAGGCTCAAGTTCTGGATCTTTTGGGAATGTCAAGCACTTCTTCATTTCCTTTATTATCAGGTCTACTTTAGTAGTAACTGTTAGGATCCAATCTATGGGTCAAATAGAACTATCTTATTATTCCTGAAACTATTCAACTGTGTTCAAACAAATGATTAATATTAAATTGAATTATTGATATTACATAGCAATGTTTGAAACTGTTTAACTGTGTTCAAACGAATGAATAATGTTAAATAGAATTATGGGGAAACACCAGGAAAGGAGCTTAGGGAATGTGGATTACCCCTTCATAACCATTACTCTCAGTTCTACTCTGGTCGCTTCATTTTAGCGCTCGCTTACAATATTATATTATTCATAAGATGCATAATTGTCCAAAGATTTTGCGGTGTGTTAATAAACCTTTCAAAGGTATCGATTACACGAATTATTCACAGGGAAATGGTAGTGCTCACACGACATAAATGAAGGGATCAACAAATATAACAAGCGCATGACTTAGAAATTTTCACAAACACACACACAACAACAACAATAATAATAATAATAATAATAATAATAATAATAATAATAATAATAATAATAATAAATAAAATAAAATAAAATAAATATGAAATAAAATATAATAAAAATATAACAAACAAGCGTATTTCTTAAATTAGTTCTTCTGTACAATCAGTGACGTCCAGGAATAGACCGGTTGACAACTCAGACTGGTTGACAAATTGGAAAACATTGATGGTGTGGAGAGATCACAAAAGACATGAATCTGGGCTAGCAACCCGGCTTGTGGAAAATCAACGCTACAGAACTAACGACACTTACATACCCCCAAGAGATCCCGAGAAAGGGGAGCATGAGATCTCAAACGAAAAGGATCATGTTGTAACAAACACAGCTTTGAACAAACAATCATCGAATTTGATATGCCCATGCGGAAAAATATGCAAAAATATACGCGGTTTAAAGATTCATCAAACCAGAATAAAGTGTCGGGATGAAAAAACCCAGACGTAACGAGCAGTTGTTACTCCTGGTGAGACGAGGAGGTGCAGGGCCAGGAAGCACACCACGGCGCCCACTCCCTCCAAGCAGAGGTTATGGAAACCCGCACTGCGTTCAGAAAGATCAAATGGTTAATAACTGCAGACAAAACCCCTTGGCATGATTTTGACACCAGTATTGGCAAAATAGTAAATATCTCTGCGAAAGGGTCAGTGAAAAACCGACAATTGACGATGTGCAAAATTATCATTAGTTATGCAAAGGCTTAATATGGATATATGGAGATAAAGGAAAGATCCAGTGGTAAAGAAAATAGAAGAGAAACAAAAATTAAGCAACCAAGAGCAAAATAAAAATCCCTCCAAAAGCAATATAAAAAGTCAAAATTGGATGAATAGGTAACACTACGGGAACTTAGAGACATCATACGAACTAAACTCAGGTCCGTGAGAAGAGCAGAATGGCACAGTCGGAGAAGAAAAGAAAGGGCAAGGAAACGGATGGCTTTTATGCTTTCAAAAAGAAAATTTTAGGGGAAAAACGAAGCGGTTATCTGAAAAGTACTCCAGCCGAAATTGACCCCTTTCTCCATAATAATCTTAAACCCTCAAATAAAGACAGAGACCTTACAGAAAACACATTCCTAATAAAACTAGAATCTCCAACAAAGGAATTTAATTTAAAAGAACCAACTAGGGATGATATCAAAGCCGTCATTAAAACAACCAGGTCAGCCCTTGCACCCGGTCTGAATGGCGTACCTTTTAAGGTTTATAAACGATGTCCCCAACTCCTTAGTTTCCTTTCGAAGTTAATAAAAGTAATTTGGAGTATAGGTAAAATAGTAGAATATTGGAAATACTCCGAAGGAATATGAATTCCAAAAGAGGAAGCATCCTGAACAGGAAATTGATATCGTTTTTACAAACAACAATTATATTATACGTCGGTTCAAAAAGTAGGTGTCCCAGGTATTCTGGGATGTATGGAGAATACAGGAGTCATCTTCCGATTACTGAAAAAAGCAAAAAGAAATAAAGGTAATCTAGCAGTACTATGGTTGGATCTCAAAAATGCGTACGGATCAATTCCCCATAAGCTAGTGGAATTAACACTTAAAAGTTAACATGTCCCCGTCAGAATATCCAATTTAATCCTAGATTATTTTATCACTTTCAAAATTAGAACAAAAGCGAAACGATCAATTTCAGCATGGCATAATCTAGAAAGAGGCATCATAACAGGCTGTACAATGTAAACAACTTTATTCACGCTAGCAATGAACCTATTAATTAAAACTGCTAATCTGGAATGTAGAGGACCTGTTACCAGATCTGGTGTGAGACGAACCCCGATAAGGGCTTATATGATAATATGACCATTACAACTATATCTACAATAGGTGCAAGATGGATTTTTAAAGGCGTAGAAAAAATAGTCTCATGGGTCAGAATGAGTTTCAACGCATCAAAGTTCCGGTCACTCGTTCTAAAGAAGGGTTCTAAAGAGCGTTTTAAGTTGTCAAGTGAAACTATCCCAACAATACAAGAAAAGCCAATCAATAGTCTGCGTAAACGCATCGACCGCTCCTTAAGGTATACTATAGCTATACAGGATACAAAAGACTATCTTGAAAAATGGTTGACTAAAGTTGACAAATCCGGTCTACCAGGCCGTTTTAAAGCATGGATTTACCAGCACGCAATTCTCCCTAAAGTACTGTGGCCTCTATCTATCTATGAATTTACAATGAACCACATAGAGCAAATGGAAGTCTGTTCTTGCAGAAAGAGGAAAGTTTCTAGAGAGTTACAAGTGGCAGTAGAGCGACTTCATGAAAAAGCGACAACAGGAACGGTGGCAAAAGGGCGCGCAGGTCTAGGGTTTTTTTCTGATTAACCGTGTGGATAAGTCCTCATACAAAAGTAACCGTCGACTTATACAGGATGAAGTTCACAAGGGAGAAGATGAGATTAGGTTAACAAAAATGGTGGGATTAAAACGGGGAGCATGGACTAACTGGAATTCCACAATGCAACGAAAAATCAAATGGTAGGAAATTTGGAGTGATTATGCGAATGTTAGGTTCTTGATATGATCCGTATATGATATACTGTCTAGCCCAACAAACCTTTGTATATGGAATGAAATGAAGTCTGCATTCTGTCCATTTTTCAATGGTGAAGAGACTTTAAGACATATTCTGTGCAGCTGCCCAACAGCACTTGCAGAAAGACATCACAGATGGCGGCATAATCAGATCTTAAAAGTAATTGCGGATATAGTCTGCACAGCCATCTGTACGAATAAATTAAATCCAGAGAATCGAGTGATACAATTTATCAAGGAGGACACGAAACCTAAAAAGACAGTAATGACTAAACCAAACATATTGTCACCTTCAACAGACTGGGAATTAAGAGTTGACGTTATAACAAGATTGATTTTTCTTGAGCACATAGTGAAAACATCCTTGCGCCCGGATTTAATATTCTTCTCCAATAAACTAAAAAAAATATAATGTAGGAATTAACGATCCACTGGGAAGAACACATGGAGGAGGCCCACGAAAGGAAAAAATTGAAATATGATGATTTACTGGGGCAATGTCAAAGTAATGGTTGAAAGTCTTCGTGCCTACCTATAGAGGTAGGCGCAAGAGGTTTTACTGCAAGATCGCTTTGTAAAGCTTTATCAGACATTGGCGTGATCGGAGTTACAAAAAGTAGAATAATTAAAGCAATATCCGATACAGCCGAAAGGACAGCAAAATGGCTATGGATAAAACTCAGTAGCATATGGGAGAAGGAAAACTAAAATCACTACTCTATTTAGAGGAGTTAGAAAAGTGCGAAAGGGGAAGGGGGATAACTTCAAAATCTGGACTGAACTTCAAAAACATTGTAAAGTCATAATTTGTTAATTTAAACAAATACGTGTATATTTGCGTTTTAAATTTATTTTTTATGACTAAAAAGGGTTGTATATCGTGTGTATTTTTTTATATATTTGACAAAAGAGAGAATTCTCCCTTCAAAAAAAAAGAAAAGAAAAAAAAAAAATGAAAATAGAGAGGAGGAAAAATCTGTTTATTATTTCTCGTGTTCAAACTAAAAGATAAGTCTTAAACAAATCCCGTTAATTCTTTTTTTCATAAGTATATTCTCGAATCATTTTCGTTCCCTTCATTAGAGATGAAAAATTAATATCTCCATTTCGCGTTTCGAGTCACAGAATCGTGAGTGTCTAAATGAAGGCAGTTTCAGAGAGGGTGTATATATATATAAATATATATATATATATATATATATATATATATATATATATATATATATGTGTGTGTGTGTGTGTGTGTGTGCGCGCGTGTGTGTGTGTATATATATAGGTATACGCACGTGTATATGTGTGTATATATGGAGTTTTTATTACAGTCCATTTTGTTAAGATAGAATTTTAAAATGAATAACGGAACTTACCGTTGGATCCTTCTTGTGCCAAAGGAAGAAAAAAGAAGTGTTACAGCCGCGTAAACCTGGTTAAAACATCCACCCGGCAAACTGGTTGGCTAAAGCATTAACTAATCAAATGCTTGGAAACCAGGGTCTAACATGTCAAGTCTCTTTAAAAAGCAAGCGGAATTAGTGGCGTTTTTAATTTTGGGATGACAGATCGGGTGTGATCAACCCGAGCGTGGTCCAGCTACCGGGGAGGGTATCAAGTTGAAAGACCCGAAACCCCGCTAAGACCCAGCTATAAGACATAACTGATGACGTTACCCTTTTAATAACCAAACAAGCGTATTTCTTGCATTAAGTAAATAGTCATAATAATATTAGTATCTCAGAAGACAAAGAAAGCTACTCGAAACCAAATTATGTAGTGGGAATCTTATAAAAGGAATAAATACCGGGGGCTTTCCCCTTTGTAAGATTCTTGGGACCAATTTTGAAGAAGACCTGAGAAGAACTTGAAGTGGACCTGTGACCAAGGAAACTAATAACCATGCCTAAGGCCTTACATCCGAGAGATGATGTTGACAGACTATATGTGTCCAGAAAAGGAGGAATAGGACTTGCCAGCATTGAAGATAGCGTCTATGCTTCGATACAAAGACTTGAAGACTACGTGCAAAAGCGCGGAGGAAGACTGATTACAGCCACCAGAAATAATACTGACAATACGAGGAACAACAAAACGGAAATAACCAGAAAACAAAAATGTGAAGAAAAACAATTCAATGGATATTTTAAGAAACTAACAATCGACATCTCACGCGAGAAAACGTGGACATGGTTAAGTAAGGAAAACCTTAAGAGTGAAACTGAAGCTCAAAATAACGCCATAAGGACTAATAATATCAAAGCAAAAATAGATTAGACGCAACAAAACAGCGGATGTAGGTAATGTGATGAAAGAGACGAAGGATCAATCACATAGTAAGCGAGTGCAGCAAATTAGCACAGAAAAAGTATAAAACTTGACACGACTGGGTGAGCAAGGTTATCCACTGGGAATTGTGCGTGTAGTTTAAATTTGACCATACGAAAAAATGTTGTCTGCACAACCCAACATCTGTCCCGGAGAACGAGACGCACTAACTCGTCTGGGATTTTGAGAAACAGATATAATCTCGACCAGACGACCAGATGTTGTAGTTATCAACAAAAAAAGAAAAAAGGAACTTACCAAATGGTAGATTTTGTTGTCCTGGCTGATCATTGAGTAAAATTGAAAGAAAGGGAAAAGAAGGATAAGTACCTGGACCTTTCTAGGGAATTGAAAAAAACTGTGGAACATGAAAGTGACGGTGATACCAATTGTAAATGTACTCAAGGTACAGTCACCAAAGAATTAGTTCAAAGTCTGGACGACGTGTGGAGACCATCCAAAATACTGCATTACTGAGATAGGCCAGAATACAGAGAAGAGTCCTGGAACTTTGGGAAGACTTGCTGTCACTCAAACTCCAGTGAGAAACATTCGGCTAACGCTGGTGTGGAAAACTCGCAAAAGAATAAATAATAATAATAATAATGATAGGATGCTGCAAAGGATCCAGAGGCACCGCAGAATAACTTTACATAGATCAACACATTCTAAATGAGAGCATAACCAGACGGAAAAATCTAACTATAGCCTGGATTGGCTACAAAAAAGCATATGATATGGTTCCGCATAGCTGGATAATAAACGGCCACAAAATGTACAAAATATCACATGAAGTCATAAACTTTATTGACAAAACCGTGAAAACCTGGAGAGTGTAAGTGACAAAAGGAGGAAGAAGATTAGCTGAAGCAAAAATCCAAAGAGGTATTTTCCAAGGAGATGCTCTATCACCCTTACTATTCTTAATTGCCATGATGCCACTTAACCACTTACTCAGAAAATGCACAGTCGGATACAAACTTAGTAGATCACAGGAAAAAATCAATCATTTATTGTACATGGAGGATATCAAACTATTTGCAAAAAATTAAAAAGAAATGGAAACTCTAACACACGCAGTTAGAATATACAGTCGGGACATAGGGATGGAATTTGGCATAGAAAACTGTGCAATGCTTGTAATGAAAAGTGGCAAACGACATATAACTAACAGAATGGAACTACCAAATTAAGATAAGATTAGAACGCTCGCAGAAAACCAAGCCTACAAATAATTGGGCATCTTGGAGGCTGACACCATCAAACAAGTGGAAATTAAAGAAAAAATTTAAAAAAAAATGTCTCAGGAGAACTAGAAAACTACTCGAAACAAAACTCAATAGCAGAAACCTTATCAAAAGAATCAATACCTGCGCTGAATCACTCGTTAGATATTCCAGACCCTTTCTCAAGTGGACCAGAGACGAACTTAAACAAATGAACCAAAGAACAAGAAAACTAATGACAATGCATAAGGCATTACATCCCAGAGACGACGTTGACAGACTATATGTTTCAAGAAAAGAGGGAGGAAGTGGCCTTACCAGCATTGTAGACAGCGTTGACGCATCGATACAACAACTCGAACACTATATACAAAAACACAATGGAGGACTCATTACAGCCATCAGAAATGATACTGATAACACGATAGACAACAGAATGACAATAACTAGGAAACAAAAATAGGAAGGAAAACAACTCTATAGGCGGTTTAAACGACTAATAAACAACATCTCACACGACAAAACCTGGACATGGCTAAGAAAAGGAAACTTTAAGTGAGAAACAGAATCTCTCCTAATAGCAGCACAAAACAACGCCGTAAGAACCAATCATATCAAAGTGAGAATAGATAAAACGCAACAAAATAGCAAATGTAGGCTATACAGTAACGGAGATGAATCCATCAATCACATAATAAGTGAATGGAGCAAATTAGCACAGAAGGAATATAAGACTAGACACGACTGGGTCGTCAAGGTGATCCATTGAGAGATGTGCAAGAAATCTAAATTTCAAACCATACAAACAAATGGTATATGCACAACCCAGCACCTGTACTAGAAAATGACACACATAAACTCCTATGGGACTTTGGCATACACACGGATCAACTAATCTCGGCCAGAAGACCAGACTTAATAATAATCAACAAAAAAAAGAGAACTTACAAAATTGTTGACTTTGCTGTCCCGGCAAATAAAACTGAAAGAATGTGATAAGAAGGATAAGTACGTTGACCGTGCTAGGGAATTGAAAAAAATGTGGAACATGTAGGTGACAATTATACCAATTGTAATTGGTGTATTTGGAAAAGTAACTAAAGGATTACTAAAGGAATTGGGGGACTTGGAAGTTGGCGGACGAGTGGTGACCATCCAAACTACTACATTATTGAGAACGGCCACAATACTGAGAAGAGTCCTGGAGACTTGAGGAGATATGCTGTCACTCAAACTTCAGTGAAAGACCATCAGCATTAGCTGATGCGAAAAACTCTAAAGGAGTAAATAATGATAATATTAATAATAATAATAATAATAATAATAATTAGAAGAAGAAGAAGAAGAAGAAGAAGAAGAAGAAGAAGAAGAAGAAGAAGAAGCACAACACTAACTTATTTCCACTTATATTGTAGTCTCTGAGTATGAAGTTACTGAGTAACTAATATTAATTCATAAATATTATGTGCCTCTATCTCTATCTCTCTCTCTCTCTATATATATATATATATATATATTCTGTCATATACATGCATGTATATATATATATATATATAGTCATACGATAGTCATATTATAGTCATACCAAAGACACACAAAATGTGCTTGATGCTGCCTGTCTTAACACTCAGCTTTTTAAGGTACGTATCAAGGGTAAAGTGGAGTAATTCCGGTAATGGAGTAGCAACCTCCGTTACACCTTGATGTATTAGCTTTTGAAAAGGAGCCTGCCGGTCGTCCTTGACTACAGTCGCCAACTTTTCTTACTCATATCTCAACACACACATATGCATGATGGACTATATATATATATATATATATATTATCACCTACAGACAGTCTGTTTCGTTGTATCACAGCTCTTCAGCGTGTCTAGACACACGAGACTCTTCAAGCTGAGATCAAAAACTGCCTAACTTTACATCACTCCAAAAACACTCCTCTCGGCCCAACGCAAGCAAGGGAATTTTACGTATATGCATTAACTTCCGTTGGTTTATATTTTACGCAATCAGATACCGATGTGCTCCATTCGTTTGAAGAGCTTTGCATTACGCAAGTGGCGACATATATATGTAGATTTAGACTGAATGATATAGGTAGATACGAACAGAAGAAATTGATACAAACATAGATATTTATGAACAGTATTACACACGCACAAACACTTTGTGCGTGCGTGCGCACACACACATACACATGAGTGTACATTGAAGGAGATAGATAGATAGATAAATGCGAACAGTATGGCACACACACACACACACACACACACACACACACGCACACACGCACGCGCGCGCACACGCACACATATATTTACATAGATGTGAACTGAAAGAGATAGATAGATAGATAGATAGATAGATATGTCAATGTACGCCTACTTATAAATAGAAGGCTTTTGATTATTTCCTTCCACTCATTCAATAATTTCTTGTAGTCTATTGCTTTATATTTCTTTGTCTTTCTAACATAATCGAAATCTTTTTGTCCAGTTCCATAACTCCTTTCAAAATTGCAAATCTATCATTTCTTCATCGTCCACTCTCATGTCATCTCCCTTTATCCATTAGAAACATCGTTCCAGTATTTTTTGCATCTTCTTAAATCTATTTCCACGCTTTTGTAGCCGAAAAGAGAAGAAAGAGAAAGAAAGATGAAAGAAATCATCTTTGAACGGTGTGTCTTTCGGATTTCGACGGATGTCAAACCCAGAAAACCATTCTCCGATTGAAAGTGCCGTTTATTTGACTCATGCTGATAGTTAAGCAGCTAATAAAGTAAACTGCTTACTTTCTTGTCCTGAAAACATTACAAAACAGCCACTGATGTTTCTATAAGAAATAAGAAACTAAATAGAGTATGAATTTCCATAATGGTTACATGAAAATGTAATGGACAGTTTGAGTTAATACGGCTTATATTCACTCAAAACTGTCCTTAGAAAAGGCATAAATCCACTTTTCCCTATGATCTGTTTCATCAGTAGATATCTTGACAAAAAGTCTTATTATTTGTTTGCCATGGACTTGACAGAGAATAAAATGCTGCAAGAATATTTGAATAAATTTATCTCAAATGTTCCCATGTGGATGCATAAAGATTCTATCACATGCATTATTAACCTTGAAAATGGTTCTGTAAGTTTATTCTTCGAAGTACAGAGAGGCTATGAGTACGAAATTGTTAAGAAAAATATTTAGGTTTAATTTTTCTAACGGATCTGACAGAATGCTTGTCTTTTTAAAATTATCTTTCATCGGGACTCGAATACAGACGAATAGTAGAAGAGGCTCACTTGCAAATACTTTTCCAGACAAAAATGATGAAACTAGCACACGTAGAGGATGATCAACATGATTTTCTATTAACAAATAAGATATTTATTTAATTGCGGAAAATTTTCCTCAACATTCGGTTATTTCATCATATTTTCCTCTGCAAATTATACCACTAATTAAATGATTTAATCTATTTTGTTTAAGGAATGTTTTGCTATTAAATAAAGCAAAGGTTTTGTATTTTTGTGTTAGTAGTTTAGTTACTCCTGAATAAAAATCCCAACGACACTAATTTTATAATTTTTGTAAAAGATAGTACATGAAACAAGCTTAAAGAAAAAATTTTTTCTCTCCATTTGAATAACGCAATGTATTTCACTTTTCCCTATGAAAACTGATAATACTTATCTCACAAACTATTTACTGTTGGTTCGACTTCATCAAGGATTAATTATTCCCAAATCATCTTTGTTTAACAAATAGTTATAAGAAAAATGCTTTTTATGGGTAAAAATTGACTACATTAAAATACAGGTGTCGGCAGAATGATCTTGCTGGCGAGAAACGTAAATAAAAAAGGCCACACTGATTTTATTCCAAATTTATTTTTACGATAAGAAAGAAACAATATTTGTCGTATTGTTTTTTGGCAATATATTGTCCAAATGCTTGCTCTCACCAGGACTTGGGCTTTTCGTTATCCCCCGAGGAAATAATCATGTGGGAATAGACCTGGCTAGAGAGCCGAGTATGAGATGTCAATAAGTAGTGAGATGACACAGTCATCATTTTTTAAATGTTTCAATTGCAAACGTACAATGTTCACTATTCCACGCAAGGATGACATTTAAAATAACATGATTACTGCTGCCTTATAGGACCTGCATGACTGCAGTTTTAAATTCAGCGATATCATTTTTCTGAATCCTGTTTCAGACAAAAAGTGAACTTTACTTATTATTAGAAAAATGACCACTGGTTTAACTGATACACAACTCAATACAAAGAAAGAATTTGCTTATATTGGTTAAATTTCATTATGAGTAAAAGATTATGCTAATCAAGATTCATTTTAATTGTAGAATGCTCCATTAGAAATGATAAAATCCTGGTAAATTTGGTTTAGAAGAAAATTAACATTTAGAAAAAATATTTGGGGGTATACTTACTTATGGGCTATATTGTATATAAAGGGTTGCAAATACTTTTAAATGCATCACAATAACGATAATGAGTTATATGTTTTGGGCCACTTTCTACTTAAACCCATCAACGATACATCAGTTTGTCTTAGGTCTTTTTGTTTGTTCTGAACGATGCCCGATGCTGATACGATAAGGCTCCACATCTCTTGACTATTTTCATGTCTTCCCCTTGAACAACCCTACTGAGTGGCAATTGTATTGCTGAAGGCCATCATAACATTTCAAACACAAACAATAAACAAATATTAAACCCCAAATCAATATGAAAGGATCAATGTTCATATTACAGGAGGGAAAAAGGAATACAAGACTGCTCTTTTTTCTCTTCTGTTTTTCTTTCATTACAAAGATATCAAGAATTCTTTTATTTTCCTTGGAAGCAAAAACTCAAAACAAGTAGATGATTACATTTGGCGCCTTTTTTCTTAGCATGTTTTATTATGGCCATTATTTAAACTAAACCGCTGATAGTGTTTGGTGTCCGTCAGTGTGGGATAGGGGTGGATAGGAGAATCGACTGCATATGAGGATTGGCTTATCTGTATGAAAACCATTCAAAATATCGATAACTTCTTCTGGGTAATCGAACCCATATCGACCTTAATGATGTTTTCTGCGGCATTTTTTAAATATATTTTTTGTAATTCCTTTCCTAGTCGAGATTGTCTAATCAATAAAACACAATTTCGCATGACAAAATCAGAACAAGCGGATTTATTAATACAAAACCAACGAAAAGGATAACAAAATACGTATGAGGAGTAACAATAAGTCTGTATCATGAAATACAGATATTAACTGAAAATTAATCTCGAATTTATGTGTTCGATTTGTATTATTAATATTAATGTTTGATCTTTATTATTAATACTCATAAGTGAATAAAGTGCCATGACAATGTAGAAAGAATATTAGTAGTATGAAATAACTATTTTTCATTATACGGTTACGAATTTATTGATGTAAGTACGTATATATTCGTAGGTGATGTAACTGTTAAGATTACATGAAATGGTCTTAGCAAGAAGTATTCAATTCCTAGATGAGGCTGTTTGCTTTTTACTTCCCGCAAATACCTTTCAGAAAAGTATGAATCAATTATCCCCTCTCACTGCTCCAACAAAAATAAGGAAAAATGGTTCTCTAGCCAAGGTAGGTCAACCAGCCAAGGAGAAGGAAAGCTCTAAATTCAAAACCAAGAGCTGAAGTTCTTAAGGTTGTTCTATATTGTGTTCATTAATTTCTGCGACATCATTGATGTCAAGTATTGGCATTTGGATATCTTTGATAAGGGAGACCTGTAGCATAGGCATCTACTGATTTTAATACACCTTTGTTCATGTCTTTACAGAAATCTTAGCGCAGATCAATGCTATTGCTAGACTGGCGGATGTCAATGAGTGTGTGTGGGAGTGTGTATTAGTCAAATAACAATAATAGCAATAATAACTGAATGACCAGCAAATACCCCAAACTGCTCAATACATCACCCATAGGACAATATACAATAAATCTAAAATATAAAAACAAGTTTTCCCTATGATTCATGATAGGCAGCAAGAACTTTCAAACGAGAATATTTTTTTATTTAGTTTTTTTATATTCAGTATTTATTGTTATATATATATATATATATATAGGGAACATAACTTTTTGTGCGTACATATAAATATATATTTCCCTGTTTATATATATATATATATATATATATATTCATACATGTGTGTGTGTGTGTGTGTGTGTGTGTGTGTGTCGTTTGGGCAAAGTGTCTGGTTCTTCTTAGATACAAATCTCAGGCAAATGAAAGTTACTTAGGAGTCTACAAATATTCTTCAAGTACACAACTGTTAGTTATATGGTATGGATAGCAAGGAATAATCATTCTTGACCTGATCTTTTTCGGTTCTTTACTCAGTATGTATTCAATTCCCTGCGATATTAAAATTTTGCACAAAATAGGTTTAATATAGAGGCCTTGAAGGAAGCAAACCTCCCGTAGAGCAGAACTAAAAATTGCTTGGTCTCCAATTGCATCCTCCCTTTTGAGACTGGCCAGGCCAAAGAAATAAACCCAGTTCTTGCTTTATTCCAGGTGAGGGCACAAGTGCTACCCTTGGAGACTCCCACCTTTCTGGAGACAAGTTTTTCTGTGCAGGTGGCTATTTAATTGTACCTGGCGATGCATTTGACTAACAAGGATTTGAACACCGTTTGTTTCAGCGGTTTGTTGATACCATTTTCCTTGGCGTTAACTGTTATTCCAAAGCAAAAGAATATTGGGAATAGCTTGAAGATAAAGGTTTAATTATGTAACTTTCAGTGTAAATGACAGCGTTTTCACCGCACAAGATTTGATAGCAAATTGTTTCAATTCAATTCCGAGTTTCATTTTAAAATTTTCCTTTCATTTGTATTGATGTAAAATCGATTGATCACCTCTGTTGTTATTTGAGTCTATTTCTCTATTATTATTGTATAGCAATCTATTAGTAGATCTGTGATCTTGATATACAAACGGATCACCCTTTAGAGAACATAAGAACAAACCCATAAAATAGAATTTGTCAATTTGTAAATATTGCCCTTCCATCAGACATCAGCATGAAAATAAAGGAAAACGAAAAATTAGTAAGTACCTAAACCTTGCAAGAGAGCTGAAAATAATTATGGAACATGACAGTGATGGTGATACAGATCATAGTTGTAACCACTGGAACAATCCCAAAGAACATGGATGAGAGATTGAGGAAACTGAATATCAGAAGAAGAATTTAGACCGTCTACACTACATTACAGAAAACAGCTTGAATACTAAGCTGAGTCCAGGGGAGCTAAAGAGATTTGCTGCTATTCAGATTTCTGTGAAAACTACAAGCTTCTGCTAACGTGAAAAACTTGTAAAGAAATGAAAACAATTAGGAAGTACCAATACAATTCAGACCAAAGCACTGCTAAAATTGGTTAGGATACATCGGAAAGTCCAGAAAATCTGACGAGACTTGCCGTCACTCAGAATCCAGTAAAAATTCACCACTTAGAACTTGTATAAACAAAACTAGTAAGGAGCAAAATAATGATATAGTCGTAACATAGATACTCTTTATATACGTACACGAAATATGCATTGGAATGTAGGGTAAAAATTTCTTTTATCCACCGAGAAAATAGTTTTTAATTTTAGTTTTTACGGAGTTCCATAGATGACAATGAATGTTTATACCTAACTAGCGAGTTACAGTACCATACATAAATAAGATCACTCTTAGCAAATATTTTTCATATATTAATGTTCACATTCTTCTCAAGAAAAGATACCCGCATTTCATTACTTTTACATTGTCATAGCTATCATATATTAACAAAATCTACACTTAAACTCTGGATCCAAAAATAAAATTGCATAATTATATAATATAGATGTGTGATTGTGTTGGGGTCGTTAACGTTATACACACACACACACACACACACACACACACACACACACACACACACACACACACACACACACACACACATTCGTCAGCTATTAATCCAGCCCCTTTGTGTGTGTATGTTGGAGTCGTTAGTGTGACACAGACACACACAGACACACACACATCTGTTATCCACTAATCCACCCGCTTTGTGTGTGTGTTTGTGTGTGTGTGTGTGTGTGTGTGTGTTTATCACTCTAATGAACCCAACTCACACACACACACACACACACACATACGCATAAAGTGGCTAGATTAGTAGATGACGGATTTATCTACCTCCCATTGATGCATTCCGTGTTCAAACCGACGTTGAAGCTAGGACTCTGAATGTTGATTATTAAAGTATGGAAGGCGTATCGTCAAAATTTTACATAATTGATTACTGAAATCAATTATTGACAGATAGGGTAGTATTGGAATTAAGTTATAATCGTTAGAACAGTAGGAAAATATCACAAGTCAACTCGGTTTCGTTGCCAGATGCTGATCTTTAGGGGAAGTTGAAAGCTTGGCTATCATTGGCGGGTTGTAAAGTCAGGTGACTAAAATCCTACTAGTTAAAATTTAGATTCCAACTGAAGTTTGTTAGTTTTGACTTGTACATGTGATAGAAAATGGATGTGCATATTTTTCAATCCCTGGAACCAACTCCCCAACGTACACGCGTTTTACGTAAGAAAAAGAAAACATCACAGTTAAAAAGAAATAAATAGTTGTATACGCAAAAGCGGTTGGTTCTTAATCTTTTCCATCAGGAGATGTCTCATCCTCACGACAAAAAGCATGTGGCTCTTTGAGAAAGAATTAGGGCCAGTATTATCATCGATCACGTCATGGAAGGTCTGGACAGTCATCGGTTATCGTAAAGTAGGATAAGGCTATCCAAATAGAGATTACTGAAAACAAAATCAAAGGTAATACGACTTGATGATCTCTAAGTGAAGTAAAGTTGGCGACCTTAGTCGTGGATGATCCGAGGGCTTTACCCTTGATCCATGCCTTATAATGCTGACCTAAGCAAGGAGGCATCAAGTACCGTTTTTGGTATGACTCGAGCTGGGATTGAACTCCGGCCTCACGGGCCATTGGGGAACACTCTAACCGCTTGGCCAATGGACCGTTTTAAACAATAAAAACGGTTATTATAACATATTATTCATTTTCAAACTAAACAGATGGGAATCTCTTAAACAACAAATAAAATTGCACATCCCTTACTCTGCTTCGAACGACATTTGTGTCATTCCAGGTCATTACACTAACTTTTCATGCCTTAACATGATGACACCCGGGCTAAGTGACCTGTCATATCCCTGCATATCTATAGTGTTACATGATTTCTATACTGAAAATTAAACTAGTAAATTTGAAGAGAAATAAATTTGCATCATTTTGATATCAGTGTGAAAAATGCCATCTGATGTAGAACATTTTTAAAAGGATTTATCAACCAGACCCTATACTACATAATAGCACTGAGAAATTAAATTTTTGCTTTTCTTCTTTTGCCTTTTGGTAAAATAGAAATTAATGTATCTGATTGCTAAGCCTCTGAATTTCAACAATACTCCTTTTTTGTGACATGAGGCGTTAATATTTAATATCTCGATTTATCAGCTCGGAATTTATCCATTGTGTTTCCATCATGATAGCGAGTTAAAACAAATCGATGCTTCCTGACCCTTATCGTTTAGCGCTCGTGTGTATTGTCTGTCCCAAATCCACGTCCAATATTTCACCCTGAGATGAAAAGATACATTTAAAAAAAAAGGATCCAACAAAAAAAATACTTAAGAATAATAAGAACGAATAAGATTTTGATGAGACAAATAAAACGCAATGGATATGTGAAAAAAAACCCCAGATAGATAGATAGATAGATAGATAGATAGATGGAGAGGGTGAAAGTAAATGTTTGAGGGTAGAATTTGTGAAGAGAGATACGAAAAAAAGAACGGATATCAGTCATCAGAGAGATAAGAAAGAAATTTCCAGCGAAGGAATATAAATGGTGTGTGTAGATAGGAATATATATGAATAGAAGAATGAAGAAAGGATGTAATAAATGAAGGATAACACAGGCAAAGAGATTAATAAAACTAGGAGAAAATAGAGAAAAAATGGAGAAAGAAACAAAGGGAATACGCGAAAAAAGATGTAAGGATTTAAATATATATAGAAAAGAGAACGAAAGTAAAAAGAATAGCAAAAAACAAATGATCACGCGCGTAAAGAATGCACACACACACATATATATATATAAAATATCGTTCATAGATAACTACACCCTAACAATCTTTTGCATTTTCTTAACCAATACTAGAATTGTACTATTCATAGGGAAAGTTTATTGAATTAAAATGCATATTATAAAGTATTTATAACCGAAGTTATATTCTTTGAAACTCTGAAAACAAAAATATGAAAATTTAGTTGGCGAAAATGAGTACACCTCTTAGATATATTCATACAATTTTATTCTTGTGTTACAGATTTTCAATGCTTTTTAGTTTGAAAATAAATAATACTTAAACATTATCATTCTGATTTTACACTGTTTCACAACAGATAAGAACATTATTTGGTTATTCTTTGGTTTAGAAGAAAATTAATCATGAAAATATTTCTTTAAATCATTAGAAATATATTTATATTGTATATTGATTGGTTTGGTTTGGTTGTGTTTTTTGGCATATCAACCCTTGTGGGTAATTTAATGCCAAATCTTGTTTTTATGTATCATCATTATTATCATCAGGTCGCGCTGATAGCACGGAGTTCTCTGATTCTCTTTCGCCATTCATTCTATTATCCATCACTCCCGGCAGATATTCTAGGCTGTATCCAATGAAGCACAGAGCTGATTTCAGTCTTTATTTATCAGCCAACACGGCCACATCCATATGTAGTAATCCAATAAAAAAAACGTCTCTTACGAGCAAATGAATGAATAATGTTGAATAGAATTATTGGTGTTAGATATCAATAATTGGAATCATTTAGTTTCTTGGGAATAACAATGATCTGTATCTGTTGGGGGAGCTCCATTATTCGATTTTGGTGATACAGAGTACCCTTCATAAACGTTTCTCTCAGGTTGATTCTGACTGGAGGTGGTAGTACTTGTTACAGCTCCATCTATGGGTCAAATAGTACTGTTCCCACTTTTACTACAAGGGATTATAATTAATATTAAATAGAACTGTTAGTCTTAAATAGCATTGTACAAACAATGAATTGCAATACTTGTAATAGGCATTTATCTTCTCAGTATTCTAACCGATATTTATCACTGCCAATCACCAGACAGGACTTGACACAAGGTCAATGACCCGAGGGTCGATTATAATGGGGATTAGGGGGAGAGAGGTCGCGTACAAACCGAGGCGCGAGCTCTGCTGGACTATGAGGCAGCTCGCCTTACGGCCTCAAGTCTGCCTTTGTTGGACTGTGCCCATACCAGCTGATCACAATTCTGTGATATGAATGGTCTCGAGTCGTCCTCCGATTTCAACTCTTTCAGTCGCCTTTCCAAACGTTTGGGGACCGATCCAAACGCGCCAATTATAATTGGAATCCTCGTCACCCACAGTTTTCTCAATCCTTTGGTAAAGTCTAAACACTTGTCTTTCTTTTCGTTTTCTTTGATTTTCACTTTGTGTCCCAGTGAGACGGCAAAATCTTCAATAAAAGTTCTTTTGAGGGGGTGGGGGGTAATTATCTCTAGCTCTTGTCTTCTGCCCGGGATTCGACGATCAGTTTTAATCTCATGATCCCAGGGAATTATATGCGTCTCATTCTCTTAGATTATGGTTTGTGCATAATCCATTTGGTAGTATGGTTAAATTTCAATTTTTTTTTGTACAATTTCCAATGGATCACATTTTTCACCTAGTCTCGTCAAGTCGTATACTTCCTTTGTCCTAGCTTCTTACATTTGCTAATTATGTAATTAATGATTTCGTATCAAACACCACATAACTTATACTTGCCATTCTGTTGCATATTATCGATTTTAGCTTTTATATAATTGATCCGTATGACGTTGTTTTGTGTTGCTATTAGAAGAGATTCAGTTTCTCTCTTAAGAGTCCCATTTTGTAGCTATTTCAAAGTCTTCTCATGCGAAATTTCACCATTTTCTTGCTTAAAATATCCATACAATTATTTTTCTTCTAATTTCTGTTTCTTACTTTTTGTTGTTCTGTTTGTCCTAATGTTGTCGGTGCTGTTACTGGTCGCTGTAATTAGCCTTTCTTCACTCTTTTTAATATTGTCCTCGTGTCCTCGTCATTATGTATCCACGCTAATCTTCAATGCTGGTAAAGTCCTCTTCCACCTTATTTTCTTGATACATATTATTATTATTATCATTATTATTCAATAGATATTATCACAATTTTATAGGGTTAATCTTCGTGGTGTAGGCCTATTCGAACTCCAATCGTACAATATCCTTGAGAAAAGCATGAACCCTCATATTCGACCAGCTATGGGTTTAATAGTATCACTGCAGTTCTACAACAATGGATTTTTTTATTAAACAACCCACAAAGGATGATATTTCTACAAAGAAAGAAACCAATCTTCTGATAATCTTTAAAATGGTGTTATAATAATGAACATAGGAAAACGTTTTAGAGAAAGATGTTCAATAATCATTGTTGCGATAAGAATTAGTACCATTAATAAAGGATGGCCTTCACAGCGGATAGGAAGATTATGAGAGGCCATACAATTTTTCTGAAGATTCCAAATTGTACTTGTATTTGCCATTCACAAATTTTCTTCTGAAGAACTTCTTAAGAGAATTTTCTTCAAAATGGAAGAAAACTTCGAAAACCAGTGTAAAAAGTAAAACTGAGGGGAAAAAAGTACTTTGTTCACGCTTCAAAATTAAGAAATGATATCAAAAATATATCGATCCAGTCGTAAATGACTTTTCACGAAGTTCTCGACAATAATGAATGCATCTTATAATTATGAAAACCGTGCATGGCTTCGTGTGATCGCAAATCCATTTGCTTTTATTTTAAGTGAGTGATAAGGACTAACTTTTTTTTCTATTTTGAAAGGAAATAAGAGACACTGTTCTATTGCTTAGCTGAGTCTAAAATTGTTTCAAATGCAACGGGTAAGAAAAGAAATCCTATTTCATTAAAGATAACAAAGTGGTAAATATTGAAAAACCGACTTATTCATAAATATTGATTACGAGTTACATATTCTAAATTACAATATATCACCTGGTCTCTAGGGCCTAGAATACACTACGTCCTCTGTTTAAAAGTAAGATCTCTCTAAAAAAAAAAAAAAGAAAAAATGGGCGTCCTGGGTATGAGAGTAAACTGTATCCTGTTTTCCGGCTCCAATTGCGGATCTCCTAGGAGTTTGGAGTCACCTCTTCATTACTTCACCCAGTCAGTGGTGTTTACCATATGTCTACTGCACTCTGTAACTTCCACAGAAGATACAAACCCCACAAAAACACAATGTCTTAAGTATGACAGTAAAATGCATCAAGTATTGAGCTTCCTGTTCTGAATTTCTGTAGAATTTAGATTACCCCTACATTGTCACTACCCTAAAGTCCACTCTGATCTGGGGTGATGATACTCTAATAGCTACTACTACCCCAGATCTATTGGCTAAACCATCATTTTCTACTAAGGGTACGTTTTTATTCGGGAAGTGTCTTAACTTTCCATAGAGAATAGAGTTGGTCTATTCTAGATCCCCATTCGACAGGGAGGTGATAAATATTTTAATCAGATAACATTTTACATTTTTTTGCTATCCTATCATACAGACATATGGTCTTAAGAGTTTAAAAAAGTCAACCGATTTATTCGGTCATATCTTTCAACGCACAAAATCTCTGTGAAACAAGAGAACGAAGTTATTTCAGTAATTCTAGACGATATTACTGATGAGAAGTTAGGAGAGTGACATCTGTTAACACTGATGATGGTGAAGAATGGATGTACATCTGCCCGTGCAGCTGTTACGATGTTCATTAAAGGTTTCATTCTGATTTGATGATTTCATCAATTTTGAAAGCAATTATAAAGAAGAAACGGCTGTTACCGCTTCTACTCTAGGGTGGGTGAGTGACAGTGGTCAATTTTGGTTTGGTTGGTTTGGTTTTATGGCATATCAACGTTTGTAGGTTATTTAACGCCAAATCCATTTTTATGAAAATAGTTCTATTTCATACAATTCAGTTTAGCATAAGTACGCAGTTTAAATGTAAGTACAGTTTAATTGTAAAAAACATTTCTATTCCAGGCTATTCAGTGTAGTCATATAGTTCTAATTCAGTCTAGTATAAGTACAGATTTTGTTTAGACACAGTTAAATGTCAAAACAGTTCAATATTAAACAATTCAGTTTGGTGCAAGTACATTTTCAATGCCAAAAACAATTCAGTTTAGCATAAGCACGCAGGTTAAATGTAAGTTCGGTTTAATTGTCAAAAACATTTCTATTTTAAGCTATTCGGCTTAGTCAAACAATTCAGTTTAGCATAAGTATGTCGTTAGTTCTATTTAACCCATAGATATGGCCCTATCAGGTGCTACCATGCCGAGCCAGAGTTGACCTGGGAGCAATGGCAAGGAAGGGGTACTCCGCATTCCCCAAAGCATCATTGGAACCTCACCATCAGATTGTTTAGTGTCATATCAGGACACTCATTGGTGGGGTTTTATCCCTCTGCAGAGGTGCAGTCTGTGTATTCTACAGCCCCAGCCGACTGGGCAAGACAGTGGTCAAATCGAATCCTGTAATCAAAATCGGAAAATAAGAGTCGGATTTGAAGTCGTGATTTAGACGTGTCAAAGATATATTCTTATAATTCTGTATTATTATAAACGTTGATATGATGTCTGCCTCCAGAGAATAAAAAACATAAGGAGGAGGCATCGTAGCGCAGTGGTTAATGTGCTGGACACTAGAATAAGCAATTACATTTTCTTTTCGACTAATACCCTTGGGATATGTATGAATCCTCTTATACCTACCAATTGGTTCGATAGGACCACTACTGGATAGCTTTGGCGTTAAAATAACACACAAACGTTGATATTCCACGAAGGTTGATAGTCATTAAACAAAGAAACCAAATCTTAACAATAACATAAATACCGAAAAATTTGGGTTATTGTTGTACTCCTAACATATTGGACTCAATCTCCTCCATAAATACACGTCAACGGGGAGCTCACCAGAGTTGATCCAAACCCACGTGACACAATCACGTGATACCACTTGTGTAGCGGACAATAGTCGCTACCCGACTGGACTCTCAGCTAACTACTGTCTAACCCAGTTCACTTGTATCTTGTTTCTGTCACTTGAATATGTATGTTTTTCTATCTACCTTTTTGTGTTCCCCGTGTCTTTCTTTTTGCCAGCATCGCAACAGTTATACATTCTAGAACGGAATATGAAAAGATTATGCATATTATTGTATTATATGTATATTATTTCAGTGACCGTAAATTGCAGCTTACAAGTCAATTAAGCGTGGAAGTTGACTTCAGGATCTTCAGCTCAAAATTCTGATTTAGAAGTATACTTGCTGTATACCAAGACACCCAAACATACATTTGACTACTATTTGGCCAAAACTTACCCATAAGGCCTATATGAGAATAAGCTATGAAAACACGTAGCCAAAGCATATAATAAAGCCAAACTACCTGCATCAAGACATTGACTGTAAGATCTTCCTCGATATGGTTTACATATTGGATAAAATATTCAGGTTTACTTTATACGGATTGGTATATTAAATCAAACCTACACAATCGAACCACTGAGACCCGAATTTGTATTATTGTTTTAATATTCTATATTAATCTCTGTGCTAACTTGTTAAATATGTTTACCAAACACAGGTTTAAGCTGGAAATGTTTGTGGCAATCTGCTGAACTTACGGTAAGTGGTGCATATTGATTGCTATGAGTATTATTTCACTGGTTGACTTTTCTGCAGAAAATATTAAATGCAAAATCACAACAAAAATTTGCTGCCTTAGGATCGAATGCATGAAACGTGACAATGAACATACTTACGAATTTTAACTTTTAACGACGTTCCTCTATAGAAACATATACAGTTATATATATATATATATATATAAAGTAAGTAAAATTGGTGACCATTATCAAAAGCGAAGCGAAGGTTCCCTTTTCACCGAGGTGTAAGCAGGGAACAACTCCTTTCGCTGGATTGCTCCACTTTACTCTTGATCTGTACCTTATAATGCTGAGTGTTAAGCAAGACGGTACCAAGTACTGTTATTATTATTATTATTGGTATTATTTATCGGACTGGTAGTAGTGGATATTATTTGTTCAACTGGAGTCGAAATTGTCTTTAAAATAACTAAAAGGCGAGGTAAAAAGTCGTCGAGAATCTTACACGAGAGGGTCGTAGTATATAAGAAGACTCTTGCAAAAAGGAAAGGTTCACATAGTCAGTGAAATCTTAAGTGAAAGTGAGTATAAGCACACTTTGGTCCTTATCGTAGATGTGTTACTGTCTCTAACATATTGAACACTACAGCCCTCTAAGTTAGTGATTACTATTCTACTAAACTAAATGCTGTCAACACATGCTTTGTAGAGGATTTGAGATATATGACCAACATTTATACATCATATACAAGTCGGGTACCAAAAACAAGAAGTTGTCCTTAGACTAGGGCCTGAAAATGAAACGAAAAAGGAGATAGCATTGGGCCAAAAGCATGCTTTAGTAGATGCTCAGCGGACGAACCCTAAAGGTCAACGGAAGCTACAGCTACTCATCTTTAAGGATGCCTACTACTGATGAGATTAAAATACGGCCATCGAAAGATTATTACCATGTCAACATGTATTTCTCGCTCTATATATTTTTTTACAATAAATATACTGTTAATATATATATATATATATATAAAGAGAGAGAGAGACAGAGAGAGAGAGACAGAGAGAGAGAATTGAGATAAATTCTACATCGACTGAGGGATCAAGAGACGTGTCAACTCGTTAGTTAAAACACATCTTATAACATTGCTTGAGAACGGCTGAATGAATTTCAAATTGATTGTAAGTAGACGTCAGTGGCGCTGTATGCATGTCTTTGAGCTGCCGTAGCAGCAGGAGCAATGCCATTTTAGTTACCAGTATGGCGTGGAATTGTGAACATCGTGATTTTGTAATCAACTTATTTGAAAAAAAGGTGACTTTATCATTGCAACGTTGTGGTAATGCCACCACTTCTCGCTCATTTATCTATTGTTTGGGATTACTTCCTCTGAGAATGGCTCAAGTTTCAAATTTGTTAACAAGGGCTGCAGACGGATAACTGAAATATTTTATTCAATTTCCAACAATATCAGAGGCAATGACTAAACAAGAACTAGCTAGCTTTAGAGTGAGGCTTTGTAGTGAATTGTTCTCGGGGACAAGCATAATCTTCAAAACAAAGTGATGATAAAAAAACAGATTGGCAAATAGTGTTCTCTTTAACGGAAAAATCAAATTTTGTATACGGTCTGAGCTTTATGATCATAAAACATTCTACATATCAATCTATCGTGCTGCATGGACTAATATTGACAGGTTATCAACCATATGGAAATCTGATTTCTCCGATAAAATAAAATGAGATTTCAGGAAGAATTCTCATTTTATCTAACCGTGTCTGTGATACTGTCTGGCAAAACAACTTGTAATCTAATGAAACACTTAGAGAAAAATCTCGAAGAAGATTGCACAAAGATGCAGCGTGCTATTTTTAACAAATCCGGGAAACAACACCCGGCAAAAAAAGCAGTTGTACGACCACTTACCTCCAGTCCCACAAACCATCCTATACATACTGGGTACCACTAGAATAGTAAGGACGAACTCAAGAGTAACTTTCCTCTATAGAAACCTATACAGTGACACGCCATTATTGGCCTATAAGCAAAACAACTCTGTGGGGACAATGGATCCCGTCAAGAGAACTTGCCAAGAGCAATGACCGATAGGAACAGATAGTGAGAGGTCCGGCAGACCTTGATGCTGATAAATAATATATATAAAATGTAAGTATTTAGAAGCGAAATTTACCAAGCTTATCTGAGTATAGGAATATATATATATATATATATATATATATATATATGTGTGTGTGTGTGTGTGTGTGTGTGTGTGTGTGTGTGTGTGTGAGAGAGAGAGAGAGAGAGAGAGAGAGATAGAGATAGAGATAGAGTACAAACTGAGAGCAACACCCCTCTTTATTATGGTGATCTTATTCTGTTCTTTCAAATAAGAAAAAAATCATCTACACAAGCGTCTAATGATTGATATATAGTCGCGAAACTGTGAGTAACACAAGCTTGTGCCGACAGGTCGTTTAAGACACTTTTTAAAGAAGCAATCTTAAAATGTACAGTTAAATTTTTCTCGGTGGGGACTCAATTCCAAATATCAATCATCAGTTGAAAATGGACGAACGATAGAATGGATTATAGATAGCAAAATTTCCTGGGTTAATATAATAAAATAAATGATTGCACAGCGTAGGAAGTGGAAATAGAAGGAGGAGGAAGGGGAGAAAAAATCAACTTTTCTTTATTATTTATATCGGTAGGAAATACTATGTAGAATACTAAAACTAATGAACAGTTGGTCTTTGAAGAAAGTCAAGGGGAAGGAGCAAACAATTCAAGGTAATATCAAATTGCTGCTCTTTAAAAAAAACTAGCATGATAGATAGAATCTAAAAAGGTAAGAGTAGAATTTTAATCAGCCAAAAATTAAAAAATCAAAAAATACACAAACAAAAAGCTAATCAAATTATCTGGCACACACACACACACACACATATATATATATATATATACTTATATATATATGATTTAGAGGCGCTAACAGCTGCATATATGGAATTTTATCATTCAGTTAAGGGTCAAATTTTCTCATAAGATACTGAACTGAAATAGCCAGACAGGTAATTGAAACTGTACATTGGTGGTGGCAATGCAGGAAAAATCCTTGAAAGATATCAATACATTAGCTTTTTTAAATCATTAAATACCACGAGATTTAAAAAAAATATTTTTCAAAGTCCCATCGCATGTCATCTTAACCACAGCGGTATATCCCTGTTGACATATGGGTCATATGTTCCTCAAATCAGAAATTGAGATGTGAATGTTGGTTCGATTTGCTTAATTCTGTTATTTTTCTGCTATTTTCTTTTCTTTTCTTTTTCATTCTTTACAAAATTTCCTAATTCTATTTTATTCTTCTGAAAATTCGTCTGTTTTCTTTTTCTTTTTTCTTTTATGCTTACTTTATCCCTTTAAAATCCCTCTTTCTCGCTTTTTTGTTTTTTTCTTTATTTCTTGAAACTCGCAAAGAATTTCCCACTGCTCGATTTTTACGTATTCAAACCTCAGGCAGTTATTGCTCCACTAAAAGAGCATCTGAGTATTATTGTCTTTTGCTTATCTATCACATAATTCTACTTTTTAATAACATACACATACACTCATACACATGCATAAACATACCCACATACATACATACATACATACATACATACACTCTGAACTTACCGATTGTTTTATTTTTTCTAATTTTTTTAGCTTTAATATATTTTTCTTCTTTTATTTCTTTTATTTGATAAATCGAAATTTGGAATCCTTTCAACCTTCGTTTTTGTGTTTTTTTTAACTCTTTGTGTGACTATTTTCATGTATATAACAATAAAAAGAATATGTTATAAGCAAGGCAATGTATCTGCTTATATATATAAATATATATATATGTGTGTGTGTGTGTGTGTGTGTGTGTGTGTGTGTGTGTGTGTGTGTGTGTGTGTGTGTGTGTGTGTGTATCTGTGTCTGTGTGTCTCTGTATGTGTATTATTATATATACCTTTTCTCTTCTGTAAAACATTCACGTATAAATATTTGATGATTGGCCAGAAATTAAAGTTAATATTTTCGCCGTGTCGATAGAACTTAAAATATACTGTCTGTATTCCCGTCCCTAAAATGGTCTGGCTTAATGATAACACTAAGCTGCATCTGATATTGAGGATCTAATTCTGGAGATCTAGTGCGTGTGGAATATCCCTTCATTACCATTAATCCCAGGTCCACTCTTACTTTGAGCATTAATACCTGTTTGGGTCCCGTCTATGATCTAAGAGATCACTCTAAAAGTCCTTCGTATTCGATTGGACTATGCAAAAAAAAAAAAAGAAAAAGTACAAATTGAACGTACAATGAACGCAGTTCCCTCACCTCTAGGCAGAAAAATCCTATTCTGGTTGACATGACTTTAAAATTCATTGACAAATCAATCATTATTTACTCACCACTAGATTGAATTCTGAAAAATATGCTTACGAACTGAAACGATTTCTGCTACGTTTTATGAAAAATTATCAGCACTCTTCTTCTTCTTCTTCTTCTTCTTCTTCTTCTTCTTCTTCTTCTTCTTCTTCTTCTTCATTATTATTATTATTATTATTATTATTATTATTATGTTAATGCAATCGGTGTATTCGTTCACATTGTCCTGTTGTCATTATAGTTTTTTCTAGTCAATGAAATTCTTTTGAAGGCGAGAAAAAAAAGCGCTACAAACAACAAAATCGAAGCTACATGGTTGCCTCTGCAATCAACTGCGCATCTGAAATACGCATCATGTTACTTCCGGGTGATGACAATAACGCGAACCTGCCGACCGGAAGCTATGCTGTCCACGGCGAACTGGCTTTCAACTTCATTTCGTATAATACACACAAGAGATAAGTGGGCAATTATCGCCAGCCTTCGTCCCTCGTCTCACGTGATGAGCTTAATGATGCAGAGGAAGACGGTTTGGACATCCTGGAAGGAGGACGGACCAAGCTGGACCAGCTGGACTGGTGTGAGAGAGAGAGAGAGGAGGGAGAGAGAGTGGTGGAGAAAGAGAGAATCGAGTTGGCTGAGCGTGAGAAATGAAGGTAGTCCTAATGACTCGTAAGGAAGGAAATAGTTTATTCACTTAACGGCAGACGGTTTGGTCTTGAATAATGGAACAGGAATCTGGATTGATATTTTATGCAAGTTGTTGGATGAATTTGAATGGAGATGCCTACTTTGTCGTTATGGTGCTGTCTACAATGACATGTTGAACAAAAGAAGAGTAGCAAAATAGAAATGAGGGAATCAGAAAAGACGGGGTAGACAAGTTTTGCACCGAGAGAGAATGATGTATTTGATCAACTAAATGCGTTTGCGTTCCGAACCACCTAATCAACCAAGTTATATCGATTTTTTAATTATTTGATTAATTAAATTATATATATATAAATATATATATATATATATGTGTGTGTGTGTGTGTGTGTGTGTGTGTGTGTGTGTGTGTGTCTGTCTGTCTGTGTGTGTCTGTGTATTCAGAGGATGGCTTTATTTACAAGTGAATTATTTCCCAATCTTTTAACGTTCTGGTTTTTAGATCAAACCTTCATCAGGGCGTTTAAATACATTATGCTATATCTTCAGAATTTTATTCAAATAAAATCATCCTATGAATACTTTGTGTTTTTTTTTTATTTGTACATTTAGATATCTTTAAATTTACTTCCATTTTCCAATATATATATATACATATTGATGTCTATGTGCATGTGTGTGTATGCATTTATATAAATAGGAGGCGCTCGTGGTATAATGGTTACTGTCGTTAGAAATGGACACGGGTTGATACGACTTCAAATCGTGGACGAGGCTCTTCGGATTTCACATAATAACGTTAGGAAAGGTAAATATACAATTATTCTTTCTCTATGTATGGGTTGACTGGGTTCTTGTTATAACAACCAATCTAGGAGAAGGAAAACTCTGAATTCAACCCTGTTAAACTCCGCTTAAAAGATGACTTTGTGGCGTATCTTGTTTGCTCGTGGGAGTTACGTAAATGTATATATGTGTGTATGTTCGTGTGAATATATATATATAGTGTCTTTATAATAGAAATATTTAGTCCCATATTGAATTTTCAGATTACATCAATGCTACTGATTTTATATACTGCAGCAATTTAATATTAGCAGTTTCAAGTTTTTCTTATCAAGGACTTATTTTTTTACTAATTTTAGTATTTACTAATTTTAGTATTTACTAATTTTAGTATTCCTCATTGATTGAACTACCAATAAAAACATTTAATGTTTTTCCTGCATTGACACAGCAAATGTACTATTTCATTTTCATATTTTGCAATATCTAAAGATACAGAACTAATTATTATAATTAGACCAGACGTTTGTCCACATAACATTTTAAAAAATGTCAAAACAAAAGAAGTTATTTCAACTGTTTTCACCTTCTGTCGTATTAGGTATCCTATGAACCACTTAATTCAGCTAATTTTTTTTTCCAAAATTATGACATTTTTTTTATTAATTACAAATTTGTGGTTTTGCGAACCTTTATAGATTAACAAGGCACTTTGCCATAAATATTTGAAACTAACATACACTGATTGTTGTACACTGATGTCATTCATCATGGGCGTTATAGTCACAATGTTGCAGCTGTTGTACCCTCCAGCTATAGATAGATAAATCGCTGGAAACTTTTCTGATCGACGATATATATATATATATATATATATATAGTCTTTTCAGACCGCTGGCCAGATATCAGATTATTGATCAGCGATCTTTATATACATGTGTGTGTGTGTGTGTGTGTGTGTGTGTGTGTGTGTGTGTGTGTGTGTGTGTGAACTCTCCCAACTGAGATAAGCATGGACAATCACTGATATTTAGAAATCTTTATTTACTGATGTAGCAAACTATATACGTATATTGTCATCCACAGACAGACTGTTTCGTTGTATCACAACTCTTCAGTGTGGCTAGACAGGCTAGATTCTTCGAAGCTGGGATCGAAACCCTGCTGAATCAAACGCCAATCCGAGATTCTACCACTCATGAGGAAACCAGCGCAAGCGAAGGATATTTAAACGCTTATGCTCTGTGTGTGTGTGTGTGTGTGTGTGTGTGTGTGTGTGTGTGTTTATCGCCCATAGATACACCCCAACCAATTTTATAAAAACCCAATTTTCTTCTTAATTTCGTTTTTAACCAAAAATAGTGAGTTTCGGTTTAGGCAAACTTATTAAAGTACTTTCTGATTATCCTGAAAGTTACATCCAAGCTACTCAAACAGTTAATGATATATTCCAAATAACTAGATTCATTTCGAACTGACCCAATCTATAAATAGAGAATTGGATGTTGATAAACAAAATAGAGACTTTTGGTCAGAGTCACTAGAAGAGCAATATCAAAAGCAAAAGTTTCCAGTCTTTACTGAATGCCTTTATTCCTGTAAAGAATTTATAAAAGAAGGTGGATATGCGGCCGACTCATTTTTGTTGTACTCTCAAAAGAATAAAGAGGCCGATGCAAAGATACACAAAGCCAATTCATGTGCAACATTATAAAACGGAAATTCCTCGAGCCAATCCGTTAATGAGCTTCGTTTTCATAATGACCTCAGATGAAAAGCGCTGTTAAAAACACAAGTCAACCATTTCAACAATTTTTTTTCTCTTGTAGTTTTTTTCAAGACCCGCATATTGTTTCTCGGCTGTTTTTATTCACCTTCCTATTTCCATGTGATGTGTTATGTTTTTCTTGATGTGTAAATATATTTAGAGACTGTTCTCTTTTATACAACACAAAAGTGACGGACTTCTACAAACAATAACAACCTCCAACACATAATGAACGAACAACATAATGAAAATATTCCCAAATGATTAATTGACCGAATACGTTAATGATAATTATTCGGTTCCGGAATATAATCAGTTTATTTTTTCTTCTTCTTTTTTTTTTTTTTTGATGACAAAGTGAAAGACTTGATAATTTTCTCTGATCGAAGATTCTATTTGATAAAGCATCTTTTTTCATCTATTTACTTAACTTTTACATCAACCTACTTCTAGAAAATATAACTTTTATTAGTTGATTTTATGTTGTACTAGACGACCCGTGAACACGTTTTTTCCTGTTATAACGGTGGTCATTGATGATATTAAAGTTTCTATCAAAGAAAAGATAAAATATTCTTAATAGCATTTTATATTTATCTCAATTATATCAAGCATCTGGATGATTAAAAAGATTACTTTCAGAATAAAAGTCGACCTTCGTCGAGCGTGACCCGAAGGTTCCCTTTTCAGTAGCTACTACATCGAGGTGTAGGGGAGGGCACTACTCAATTCCCTGGATTACTCCACTTTTCCACTGATCCTAACGTTATAATGCTGAGTGTTAAGCAAGGCAGCATCAAGTACCATTTTTCGAGTCTTTAGTATTACTCAAACTGGGATTGAACCCCGATCACCTGGACCATTTGCGAACACTATACTCATTAAGCCAATAGCCAAATTATGCAAATTATAGTAAAGATTACATTCTTCTCTCAGTTTGAATATTTCAAGTGCATTGCTCTTATGCAAATCTCGACACGGTATGCTGTTTTTCCTGGATTGCATTCCAAAAACCCTTAATGATGTGAAGACGTAGTTGATTCTAGTACTGTAACTTAATGGTTAAAGAAATTTCGCTCGGGTTGCAAGAACCTCGACAGTCAGGCAGAGTCATGGTTTTACCATGGATTCTGAAGGATGTTTATCAAGTCATTGAGGCAAATCTAGGGATTAGCATTCGGAGAGTATCAGGAGAGTTCAGCATCTCACATTTCTGTGTAATTGGTCACCTTGACGGTAAAAGCATCAGGAGTTGTAGAATTGTGCTTCACATTAACAAAATATTGCAAATTTTAAACTCACCCAAGTTAATACAATGTTTATTGAAATATATTTGAGTTTTATAATCCAAGTTAAAGAAGGCTAGAATAGAATATCTTGAGGTATAATTGATATTGATACAGATTACCGTTTTGATTCGGACTCTGGTTTTAACGTGAACAGATGGAATTGCAAATGTCACTGTTATTTCATTGGATATTTAAGTGCATTCTTTTTCAGTTTGTGCAGTAAATTTTTGATTTTTGCAGGTCTTTTGCTAAACTTCATTTTTGAAGTTTCCCATCCCAACAAAAATGTCCTGAGAGATGAGGTCTGGTGACCAGGGAAGGAATTCAATGCTACCTCTTCGTCCAATTTCTCAGTGCGGTAGATCCTCGATAAGATAGGCTCTCACATAAAACTGACAGTATGAGTGATATATAATAGAACAAGTTATGTACACACTTTATGGGACATTATGAAGATTAGGCATTTACTCTTTTGACTAATATCCTGTCAGATAGATATCAATATCTGAACGTATTCAGTAACACAAAGAGAAAACAAAAAACATTTATTTATAATTCATGTTGAAATTTCAAAGGATAGTGAATAAAACACATTGGCCACCGTTGTGAAATATTATAAGCCAGTTAAGGAAAAAATCTATTTAAAGAATAGCAACAACAACAAAAAAAGATTATATTTTTGTTTCGGAAAGAAATATGCTAACTTAACATCAGAAAAAGAAAACACAATTCCCTTTGAGAAGAATCTAATACGATGGCCTCCTACCATGATGTGCTAAGACCAACAGGAAGGGGTCAAAAGGTCAATTAATGTAATTGACCTTTAATTGAATTATTCTTTAAGAGGCGAAAGGACGTTAGACTTAAGATATTGAAAAATTTGAGAAAATCAGTTGGTTACCAAAACAACGGAGAGTGAAGACGTGCATTTTGAGGATAAGCAAAATGGCCTTCTCCTGCAAGATTGGAGTAGAGGCACGAATAAAAGTTGAATGAAGGCTTTTCATTCATCGTCAAAGATTAATTATGATCATAAAAATTTCAATTATAACATTTTCTATAACTAAAATAAGAATTCGAAACCTGAACGGCACATAAAGAAATAAAAAATGCCAAATCTCTTGACGAGTCCAAACTCGGGTATTTCGATGCTTTGAAGTTTAAAATTCTTTGATTTTATTGGATCATTTGCTATTTCATCTGAATTTTAATGATATATCAACTGGAGCGATAGAAATAAGTAATATTTTTTCATTCTTTAAAGGAATATAATGTGGGTATTTTTTAGAATTTTGAAAAGGTTCTCGTGGGCCTCACAGACCTCTCTTAAGGGCCCTACGTCATCCAAAGACCTAAATTTGATTATACCAGATGTTATCCATCTCCCATCGGCCCAGTTTGTGCTGATGAACTGATTGAGGCACTCTTCGTTTTGTGGGTTGAATATAGCTGGTCCTGTCAATGTAAATAGATGCTATTTTTTCTGCATGGAGGAATTCATTGACATGTGTCTGCTTTCATGCCAGACGCCATTTTTCCAGACTATCACTAACATGCAAACTGTAGCAAGGCAGAGAAATATGGGATATTAGCGGAAAAGTCTCTACTGCCATATCATTGATTTTTTTTTTTTGTCACTAAATTGTATCCGGTGGAATTATCAAGTTCTAAAGCTATGGAGTGTATGGAGTGTATGGAGTCAGCCCTTCATTACCATTACTCACTAGTCTGTTCTATCCCACAGTGTTAGTAACTATTTGGATCAAATCTATGGGTCAAATAGACCTGTTTGGGATGAAAAGTGTTTACCAGCCAAGGGATGTTTTTCATTACTAATAGCTTCATGGGTAGAGATAGGATTATGAGATTGTAGTTTAATTTTCGTTAGTGTTCTGTATTGCACTTAACTACATTCGGTGGTGAGGCTCCATTCCTGAAGCTTTGAGGAGTATGCAGTCACTTCTTTGTTGCCATTGCTCCTAGGTCTACTCTCACCCAGAGATCAAATCAAGCTGTTTCTGATTATGAAATCTTTACCTGCTTAAAATGATTAAGATATACGACCCTACGATATATTTTTGGAGACACAGTTAAAATAACTTTAACGTAAGATAATCCACAAGAGCTGAAATTCCCTAAAAACCAGCCAACCAACTATTCGTTTTTCCTTATGTTTTTAATTTTGAATTTTTATTTGGGTATTATTCCATAAGTAAATTAGCGACAACCGTTGTAGAGACATCGGTAGTTTTTCTTTTCGAACTTAATCCTCATGAGACATGTTTATAAATTTTAGCCGGATGCCAAATGCTATTATCCACTTTTAGGAAAGCGCACACGGTGATTAGTAAAAATGGCCAATCATTTCTAAAACTTAATGCAACACAATTTCTTTTTTAAAAAGTGGTGCTGTTCTGCTTTGTGATGTGAATACATATCAACTCAAAAGGAATTCATCTGACATCAACGTTATAAAGCGATGAGACGAAATCTCTTTAAAAGCAAAATGATTTAAAAACAAAACGAAATGGCAAAGAGAACATGATTTGTCAATCAGTTAAGTAGACTCGTAAGTTTTCTGCTGGAACAGCCGAGTCAGAAGCGAAGGAGCCGAGGAATTTAATTGAAACAGAGTAATTTTTGGTCATGTCCGTTGTCTTTTGATCTGCAAAATTTAGTTGATTTGCATAATTCCTTTGCTGAATTAATCCATAATCAGGCGGCCTAGAAGCTTCGATCGAATTTTTATTTGCTGAAAGGAATGTTAGGGTTGATTTCATTAAAACACAACAACCGCTACTTCATGCAACATCACAACCAGTTGAAAAAAAAGATTTCTTTTCTTTTTATTTGTTGAAGGATCTATTCTATTTTGCAAGATGGCGATCTGTTCATAGTGTTTTGGAGAAGTTTGTTATCAAATTCAATGTTTTCTGGTTGAAGTTCATTTATCCTATTTGACTTTAAGAAAGTTTAACTTCATATATACTATCGTCGTCTAATATAATGTGAAGCATCGTCCCTTAAGCTATACTATCCCTGGCACAAATTATGGAATTAACACACTTAAAGTATGCTCACTTTTTTTTTTTTTTTTTTTTTTTTTTTTTTTTTTTTTTATCTAGAAGTAAATAACTGCAAACAGATAAGGGGCAAAAAATTTTTTTTCTTTAATAGCCGAACATTCTGGCTTCATAAAGTATACCTTAAACAAACTAAATTAAATAATTTAATAACATCATTAATCCTTTCAAGCTATTCAGAGGAAAATAATATGGAATAACCCAATATCAAGGAAAAATTTACAAAATTCATTGATAAAAAATTATCATTTAAATTTAGTCGCCTCTCGAGGTTTTATGACAGTTTTAATTCTTTCAAAAATGAATTTCACCAATTTAAAGTAAATATTCTTTATCAAAGTAATTCCAACTTTCTCAATAGCAGTTAATAAATTGTTTTTAGTGGATGTAGGCTTCTTACAAGTCATTTAAAAAAAATTCAATTTAAATTTTCAGTTGGATTTATATCAGGAGTTTTCGCTGGCCATGTCATTGATTTAATATGCCTTTCCTGGAGAAAACCTTCCGAATAAAGTATTCGAACCTGCTTGGTACAAGAACTATTTTTTAAATTGTTGACCGATTTGTACTGGGTGTTTCAAAATAGTTGCAAAATAGTAAAATGATAAATTAATACTGAGAGAAACGCAATGGAGGTCATTTGGAACACGTCTAGTAAAAAATGCATTTTTTGAGTCAGAGACATCGTATTAATAGTTTTTTTATTGTTTTTATTTCAGCTTTCAGGAAAAGCCATATTTTTTGAGTCTTTTTGTCTCAGTAATAAATTATTATCATGTTAATAGGTTGCATCAATTTTGAGACAGTTTTGAATGATTTTAGCGATGATTTTTTTTCTTATCCAATGCATTATGATCGATGATTAATTGTTGTTATAGTATACTATTTTTAAATCTGAAACAAAAAAAGAGCACAACATTATTAGTAGTAGAGTTATTAGCAGTCACCTGGGTCCCATGCCTATTGAGACACCCATGTATATCTCGGTTTCTAGTATTGGTTTCAGGAATACAAATGCCAAAATCATTCCTTGATTTTTCTTCGACATTGAGTTATTCTATAGTATTTTCATGCAATTCAGAATGTTTAGCAATTAAAGAAAATTAATTTGCACCTTATCTGTTATTATTTCATTTATTTTTAATAAAAAAAACACCTACACAAATATCCACTAAGTATGCTAATTCCGTAATTTTTGCCAGGGAAATCAATAAAAATAGAACTTCAAATAAGTTCTGTCTTTATGTGTTTCTTATAACTGCAGCCTTATGGCAGACTTAGCTCGTAAAAAATATTTTCTTTTCGTATTTTGAGGTCACAAGCATAAAATATGATACATAGCAGCAACACAGTTTAACCAGACAAAGGCTAAAGCAACAGTTATACAATACACATGGGGTCAAATAAATCAGTTGACGACTGCTAATTCTAACTCTGGTCAAATGGATACCAAATCGAATTCTTTTAAGTACACCCCAATCGTACTACGGTCAGTCTTGTTCTAATGTTCTAAATATCAATGATATCCGATAGACAAATGGTAGATCTCCACTGTTATCTGTGTCCTCGTGGTATTTATAATCTTGGGTCCCCGACAAGCTAATTTATTCGTCTATGTTGTGTTATTCAAGATTCAGTTGGAAATTTTCTGATCAATTAGCCTCTTTGTGAAATAGGATTCGTCCCAAGGTGTAGATAAATTAAGGATAAACAGAAATCGTCAAGGGAAAACCTGTTAAGTAAATTTAGAAATAGAGTTTTATTTGTTTAACTTTAGTGAATTTTCATTTGAGGAGATGAATAGTGAAGCAAATCTTCAAAAACCAATTCAACTCAAATCAAAATACTGTGGTTCTTTGTGTTAAACAAGTCCTTTTAAAGAAGACTAAGAAAAAAACACATTTTAACACATCGAAAAACCAAAATGCAACTTTTTAAAACATGTCTTGCCTCTTCAAGCTATAAACTCTTGCTAAATTGGGAGCTCTCTTCCATACACAGGTTTATTCGCAAAATCTCATTTGTCGATACTCCCTTCCGACTTCTCTTTTATCACTGGTGTCCATTCAAATTCCTTAGGGCTGGTAATATGTATTCTTAATTTCTTTAACCTAGATATCTGTTCTTATATATTAGAGCTTGATTTTTGCTTAGTCTACGTGACTTTCTGTGGTCTGTCTAAAATACTGCTTTTTACATCAATATCCTGTAAATGGATACGGCCCAACGGCATTTTTAGTCTGGCCATAGAATTTTTTTAACAACTCTTGCCAATTGATAATTGTACTTTTAAAATCTTGTTTCTTACAATAAGTTTTGACAGTCAGCCTTCACAACTTAAGCAGAACAAGTAGCTTCCTTGAATGGGACATTTTAATAAGTTTTAACAACTCATTGTGAATCATTTTCCTCTAATTTGATATAATTATGTTGGGCTTAACATTAACAAAATTTAATTATTGTTATTAGCAGGTTAACGATCATATAAAAATCTGATCGCTCTGATAAAATAAAACAGTTCTTTCAAGCTGTTGCCATGTCAATACTATTGCGTGGTTGCACCACTTAGACTTGAACGAAACGCCTGGCGAAAAACTTGGATGGTGACTATACAAGAATGCTACGAGCTATTTTAAACAAATCCTAGACGCAACATTCTACAAAACAGCGGCTGCAAACAATCCAAATAAAAGGTACAAGACATGCTGAGCACTGCTGGAGAAGTAAGAACGAACTCATAAGCAACGCTTTTCAAAGGAATCCTGCACACTGACACACCAGTGTTGGTCAACCACAAAAATCATCGGCTCTGTGCGGACACTGGATGCTGTCTTGAAGACTTACCATGTGTAATGATAGAGATGGAAGGTGAATTAGAACAAAGGAATCTATGATGTCGACTCGCCTTGATGATGATGATGATGACGACGATGTATTGCTCTGTACAACATAAACCAATTGAAAGAAACAAGGGTAAAATGGTTTTGTTACGCCAATCGTAAAAATGAGGAAGGTCTGCCAGTATTTATCTGTCTTTTACATTAGTTACGAAACCAACTTCTAATCTTGGAATCGTGTAGAACATAGAAAAAAGTTTTAATCTTTTGTTTCCAGTAATCCTTACGGTGACTTTAAATCCAAAATACTCCTACCGATGATTGACAACGTAGAATCTCAGATCACTTTGCGTAGGAGGTGCAATACACAACAATTCGTTACTATTGTGGCCTTTTGCTTGGTCAGTGGGCTTAAAAAAGGGGTGTCTTGGGTATGACACTAGTTTGTATCTAATGGTGCATCTCTACTTCTGGGAATGTACGGAGTCTGGAGTACCCTTTTCAATGACATTACTATCAGATCTATTCTCACCCGGGGTGGCAATACCCGTTAGAGTTACATCTATGGGTCTAATAGATCTGGTTTGCTTTCTTTGTTTAATGGCGTTCAAAATACTACTTCTTACTTTGTGGATTATCTAATGACAGAGCCCTCTCTTTGAAAGAAGAGTTGTAGTAACATTCTGCCGCCAGCTCCGAGGATAAGGTGGTTCATGTCTTTTTCAGAGGTATTAGTCTGAAAGTGAAAGTAATAATGCAACTGGAGTTCGAACTCCTTTTCTAGGATATCGTAGTCCAACACGCCAGCCATTACACCAAGGAAACTCTTCCTCAAATCGATATAATTAAAAATTATTCATATTTGAAAGGACCACGTGCCAAATAAAAGAAATAAAACAAACTCTTAAAAGCAGTTACACAGAAAATGTAAATATGAAGGTATTATGAATAAGGAACACGATTCTCTAACCACCAGACGTTAAAAAAACATAGACGGATTGATATAACATTGACATCAATCACTTAATCATATTGTGGCTTCGTGTCATAGTAAACTAATCTTTTTAAACACTTGCAGATATTTTGTGGGCCAGGCCGAATATAGTATTATATCACGATGATTGAAATGTGCAAAGATGAGATTTATTTTCAGTTTTTTTATGAAGACAGAATGCAACGCGCTGCTAATATTTGATCATTTGCTAATCTATTTTGATATAAAAAAAATAATTCAGCGTACAGAGAGAAATCTAAAACAAAAAAAGAGAGAGCCATATTAATATTTAAAGATTATATTTGAAAAAATTCAGAAAGTGACTCAGAATCAATTCAAGTCAAAATATTTTAAAAAAATATAATTTTATTTCATTTTTTCTCTCTTTCATTTTCTCTTTACTTCTCAAGAAATCCTCTTAAACACGATTTAATACGAACGAGCATCTTGTTAAATCAGGCACAAATCAACAGCCTAAAGCGGATAATCCGTCGACCACCTGCGACGGGCTGCTATTCTCTCATTACTTTAACCAGAATTGTGTTAATCTTGTCCTTGTGTCGACCAACATTGAGAATAAAATGATAATTAAAAAAATATGGCATCATATGTGATCTCACATATGGAGACCAGCTGAAGAAGATTTGAAGAGAGCTAACGAAGATATAGCTAAATTCCGACAACCCTTGGCATCCAATGAAACAGCTTTTCGAAAAAACAAAAGCAAATCATGAAAATAATCAAATGTTTAGAAAATTCCTGTCGCTGAAAACTTATCAACACATCAATTTGGTAAAGTTCCTGTTCTTGCTCACCCTATAAATTATTGAGATGATATGCTGAGTAATTCCTTTCAGGGAATTTCTGATGACAATGGTAATTACTTGGCAATGTCCATCTCCTCTCCAAGTAACATGTGATAGTTACATAGTATCAAAAGCAAGAAAGATTCATTAAACTTATTTAATGGAAGAAGTCGTGCCAATCTGATCTTTTGATTTAATTCCTGTTTGGGATTCTGAATTGTCCGTTTTCTACGCAAGTTAGCAACCTAGGATAGCGATCCTGCTATTTACAATATTGAAAAATATAAAAAGTCCAGTTGGAATTTCAACACCGAGAAATATCAGGAAAAATAATTTCAAAAGTTGCAGTTTATAAATACACATACTAAGGTACAATAATGAATATTCATAGAGAAACAGGAGCATCTACATGAGTGTGTATACATATACGTGTAGGGTATATCTATGTGCATGTATTTGTATGCGCGTGTATGTGTTTACAGCATAGATAGTAGTAATAAGTGATGGTCAAACAAGGTAGGAGGTTAATAAGTTTTAAAAGATGAATAATAAAATAAAGTGAAACGATTCTTTCTATCTTAAGCTGAAGCGATTTGGACTATTAAGGTCATAGGTCAAAATGGATCTTTTTCAATATCTTTCATATTTGTGTGGTTGGAGACGAGAAATCCCGCCCTTTGGTTGGAATCTATAAGTCCATATATTCAGGACAGTTAAGTTCGAGTACTGTCAGTTAGAATTAACTGTTAAAAAATGACAAGTGATCTGAAAGCCTCCGACTTGCAAAAAAATGATAAATATTCTATATTTATTTATAAGATGTGATAGTTGGTGCGCTAACACACAATGCATTATTTCATTCTGTGTCTGATTTGAAAGTCACACAGACGAACATGCAAAGAATTTATGCTTTATGAGTTCGAAGTGGGCTATCATGCTGCGAAAGCGACGAAAAACATTTGTGGTCCGAAAGGTAAAGACGTAGTTGATCACTATGTAGTATCCAGATAATTTCAGGAATTTCATGAGAGTACTAGAACCATGATGATTATGCAAGATCAGGGTGGCCTAAAACTGTCGAATCCGAAGCCGTCTCCGATCATCAAAAGAAGATTCAGCTGTTACTTGTATTTGGTTGTGGATAATGTAACAATACATTTTAGGACGTTTTTAAAAAGTGAATGAATATTGTTTAAAACGTGCAACAGTAAAAACTAAATTAAACGGATCTCTTCTAATAAAAGAGGATAATACAGCAAGACCTTTGTAAGGAGTGGGTAATTTCATTGATTGATTTTAATGGCATGTCAACCAGTATTGGGTTATTTTATAATCGCGTTCATTGTACGTTGATATTTACATTTTTTGTAATTGTTTCTTCAGATTTTTTATCATTGTCCTATATTATACGAATAATTTTTAAACAGATTTCTTTGACACATATATACTACCCTAACAGGTACTATCAATTCGAGTACATTATGGCAATGAAGGGGTACTCCATTGAGCTGCAGAACTGAAGTTTAGTATCATACCCAGAACATTACTTTTTTTAGTGAGGGGCCTTACCCCTGTGCGGACGATTCAATCAGAGCATTGTAAGTGATCCCGAAAGGATGATGGGTATTTAGAGCATAAATCAATGAAATAAAGAAATATTTGTTAAGATATTAGATGCAGGAAAGTTGAGGGAAAAGGGTTTAAATGAGATAAAGAAGAAAGGAAGAACGAAAAGGAAAAATGAAAAAAGTAAGGAAAGAGGAGAGGAAGGAATTAGGAAGAAATAAAAAAATGGACAAAAGATAGAAGTAACGAAGGAAGAAACAAAGAAAAGAAGGGAAGAAAAATAGGAGGAATGGAGGGAGAAAATAAAAAGAAAGAGAGAATGAATAGATGAATTAAAAGTTAGTAGAACAAAAGAATAAAATAAAAGTAAGATGATAACTCTTTGGTACTGAAACAAAGAAAAAAAATTTAAAAGAAGCACCTAAATTAAAAAAAAAAGTAGATTGATTTAAAAAAAATAAAGAAGGCGGACATTTTACTGAATTAGTGAAAAATGATTAAAAAGGGAAAAGAAAAAGAAAAAGAAAGAAAATAAACCATAAAATGAATGAAAGAATGAATAAGAATCTAGAAAAGAAATAAAAATGTTTAAAAAAAGAAGTACAAAGAGACAAAGAAAGTTAATTATGATAAAAAAGGAAAAAGATTAAGAAAGAAAAGAAGGAAAAAGATATGAAGTGAGAAAATAGAATAAACGAAAAAAGCAAAAACAGTTATTTTAATGGATAAAAATATGCGACAACACATTAAAAAGGTAACAAAAGGGATTTAAAAAAATGAATTATTGATAAATAAAAATAACGAAACGAGAAAAAATAAACAAACGAACGAACGAAAAAAAGAAAACAAGGAAGGAAAAATAAGGAAATCAAGCACATACACTAAAAAGACATGAAAGAATATTGAAAATTTTCTAAAAAATATACGACGAAGCAGGAAGCAGGACATAAGCACCATATAAAGATGGCGTCTTTCATTTGAAAAGGCTGAGTTGTGCAACGTTCAATCTCTTAGTCACGTGATTATTTTCAAGAGAGTTGAACGCCTTTCAGCGACAGTGTTATAGCCTTAAAGTCGGACAAAAAGAAAATCACTTGTGATTAGCAGAGCGTGGTACACGAACATGACCGATTAATTATGCTATAAAAACTGTTCTTGTAGTCGTACCGACCTTTTAATTTACACCAGGACTGACGAATCTGAAAAAGAAAAGAAAAACCCTCTTTACCAATGAACTTTGCCGCTGTTGAGGAGAGAGGTATTTACATGAGCCAGACTTGAGCCTGTTTGGTGGCTAAGCTCACTGTGTCATCGTACCAAGACCAGTGAGCTATAATAGTAGCAAGTTGAATGCTAATTTACAAAAACTGGAATAATGACGAAACACTATCTTCTTTGTCCCAGTTTATCTGGTATTCAACATTGTTTAAAATCTGAGTATTTTTAACGATGACCAAATTTTGTAAGTTAATTAGCTAATAGTTAATAGCCAATTTTCTTCAACAAATATTTGTTTTGTTGCACTTTGCACTTAATTCACACATATTGAAAATGTTTGGATCTAAATTCAGCTTATAATTGTATTAATCAACTGCCGTGTTAGATATATATAGATTGCAAAAATGTGTTGTGAAACGGCCAATAGAATTTCATATATAAAAACAAGTATACAATTTGTTAAAGAAGGAAACGTTTCGAAAACTCCACATAGAAACTGGCACAAACCAACATTGCTTGATGGTTGCACGGACTGGCGCGTTATTGCTGATGTAGACCGGCTACTCGCTTTTCCAACGGTAATAACATCAACTCTCTAGTGTCCAGATCCCATCATTTGGTCAGTTAATTCAAAGAAAGTTATCATAGCAGAATTAACAATCCCTTTCAAGGCCAACATCGACTGGGCGCATCAGCGTAAAGTACGAAGGCCTACGTGAACAATGTATTTAGAATGACTGGTCAACAGACATCTTTCCTCTTGAGATTGGATGTCAAGGTTTTATTTCAAACTCAAGCTTTACACCTTTAACCAAACTCGAATTTTCACCAGAAGAGAAGAGGGAATATTTAAAAAAAGATCCAAAACAAGACTGTAACTGCATCTGAACGGATATGGCATTCGTACAGATCAAACACCATCCAATAAAGTCTGGTAGTATTGTGAGATACTACTGGAGTGCCCTGGGTTAGTGGTAATGATGCTTCGGACCCGAAACCATACTTGAACCCAGGGTAATCATCTGATGAAGACTTTATTCGAAGCAAAACTGATTTTTTGCGGCAGTTCTTGTATATATACATATATATATATATATATAAGCTCTTTTCGTGAATTTAGCTCCCCGGTAGCCAACAAGTCTATACGTAAATAAATTGTTACGTAAAAAATTCCTTCAATTACACTGTGATTGAGGTTAGCTGTAGAGTAAGATATCCGACTGATGACAGTCAGCTGGGTTTCGATCACAGCTTGAAGCATCTCGTGTGTCTAGTCATACTGAAGAATTGTGATACAGCGAAACAGTTTGTCTGTGGATCCCAATGTATATGCTCCCCACGTTAGTTGAGCCCTCCAGTGGGGAATTGCCGGTTACCACATACGCGTAAATGTAAAGTTCTTCTCATAAATTGAGCCCTCTGGTCGTCGATAAGCGTATCTGAAGAAACGTGACTGGAGATCAAAATGTATAAAATTCACAATAACCTCATGGTAAAAATATAAGCAAATGTTCATCAGGCACCTATCTTGTAAGTAAATATATCCGAAAAACATTACTTCACTTGCTCTGAGATGGACGATAACTTTGGGGCAAGATATCCGACTGACCTAAAGTCATCCGGGTTTTGATCACAGCTTGAGGCATCTCGAATGTCTAGCCACACTGTCTGTGGATGACAACATATATATATATATATATATATATATACACACACACATGTGTATGTGTTTGTGTTTGTGTGCGTGTGTGACTATCTCATCGAGCCCAGGTGATTTGTTTGTTGAAGAATAGAGCAAAAATGTGTCACAGATATTTCCGAAAAACTCTCCTTATGTTTTGAAAGCAGAGTTTTTTTTTCTTCTACTAGACATGTTAGCTTAAAAATCTGACTGTTAACAAGAATGCAATGATGGAAAATAGGAGTATGTATTTACTGACCTCTTTGCACAAGCTGGATATGACACAAGGTCATGGAAGGTCGGAGTGTCTATATATTTATTTATTTATTTCATCATGTTATATATGTTATTAACAACTTTAAGTAACATCCACCCTAAAAATTAGCCCAGCACCAAATGTATGAGTAAAATTTAATCTTCCACTCAAACTGAGACTAGGTGAGCAGTAGAATACAATCCTTTATATATTCTCTGAGTAATATTAGAAAAGTTAAAAATGTTCTTTGCTTATCGCCCAGTTAACTATTGACTCATTTTGAATTTAAAAAAAAAACAGCTTCAAACTGGGTCGGAATTTAAAATCCACTTCTCGTAAGAAATAACCAAAAAATCTGACCGTAGGTAAGACTGCAATAATGGAATGTAGGAGTATCCATATATTTATTTATTAGTTTCTTTATAGACTATTAACGACTCTTATTACCATCCCGGATAATAAACAGCAGTTACTCCCCTGCAAAAAATAGATACAAATATATATTCAACGCATCTAAAAACTCCGGATTCACTGCACCAGAATAACCTTGTCTATACGTAATGATAGAATGAGCAACCTGATTAAGCTGAAAAAGGCGGGGTTTTTTTTAGATGAAAAATTTCCATTATTAAAACCCGGTAAGCGTAGCACCAGAGATGTACAATTCTGTTGCGATAAAACCTCTATCAAAACGGAAAGGTTAAATTCAATAATATTCAGCTTTGCTACCTCCATAATCAATCGGATATTCTGCCCCAGCTTATAACTGGAAAAGAGTCCCCTATGATATTATAACTGGACTGCGGCCTTAGGGTAAGTGAGTTCGAACTCCAGTCACGCTGTTATGTTCACATTCATCATGCTGAATTCCATGGTTTTCATTGTTTCTCCTTATCGATTTCTTTGTCTATTGGCATATTATCCCTCGTGGGTTATTTAATGCCATAGCCATCATTGTAGAAGAACAATACTCATACTATTTCACCCATAGCTGGGGGTTCATACCTTTCCTAAGGGTGTTAATCTGAAAATGAGCCTTATAACGTGACTGGAGATCAAAATGTATAAAATTCACAATAACCTCATGGTAAAAATATAAGCAAATGTTCATCAGGCACCTATCTTGTTAACTGAGAACTTTTTGTTTTATTTTTCAATAGACGATGAAAGTGCATTATTTCTTCGTAAATCTCTTATTCCGTCTCTCACTCTTCCTGAAAAATAGAAAAAAAATAAAGAGAATAGTTCAAATTAAATAAAAACAATCTAAAGTGACAAAAAATAAATTGAAAGTGTTTCTTTACAATTAAGGCCAAGGCACAAAGCGAGCATCGATCAAAAGAAGCAGGGTGCGGCCATCAATTTACCGAATGGCGCGCTTTTCTCCCATGTAATTTGCAGGAACAGAAAACGTGACCGAAGTGAGTGATCTCAAATGACAGCTCAGTGATCACAGCTTTAGCCTGCTGGACTTTGACACAAAACCTTCAGGCGCGTGTTCCGTTCTCAAATAATAAACAATAGATGAGCCAGAGCTGGTCAAGTGTAGATGACGGTTTAAGAGTCGATGTAGATTCACTTATTGGTTCAACAGTATCCAACGCACGAGGTTTCAAAGATGTAATTTTTTTATCCTTCTCTCTTCTCGCTGTATTTGACCACCAAAACTTTGAATAATGATCTGTATTTAGTAAACATTTTTACAAGAGATATAAATAGAAAACAAAAGATATTAAACGACTTTATTGGTGCAAAGGCAGACAATCCCAACAAAATATAGAGATTGAAAAAAATTAACATCCTTATGGGAGTACTTTTTGATATAATTTCAAACAGTTTCCACATGTTCACCATTCCTGTCAACACATTCCGACATGTGACTGGGTTTTGTTCGGTTTGGTTGTGTTCTACGGTATATCAACTAATGTAAGTATTTAATGCAAAATCTTCATTTATATATATATATATATATATATATATATATATATATATATATATATATATATATACGACTTATAAGTGAATAGTTTGTAGGTAATATTATTTTTAAACGAGCCAAAGCTCGTTTGCTTGCATACATTTAAATGGTTTCAAATATTGCTATCTAACAGTAATAATTCATTTTAATATTAATCATGTTTTTACACGATTAAATCATTTCAAGTATTGTAAATTTTTTAAAAGTTCTATTGTACTCATATAGGTACTACCACTCCTGGTTTGATAGGACCAGAGATAATGATAATGAAGCAGTATTTCACATTACCCAAAACTCTAGTCATGGAATCCCACCATCAGATGCAGTTTTGTGTCATACTTAGGACTCTCATTACTCCTCTGTAGAAATGCAGAAGCCTCTACGGGTTGCACACATGAGTTAGGGATTTTTTTAAAGAGGCACTTAATTACTGGCAAAGCGACCAGAAACTACCGAAATTTCGGGCCGAAACTCCTCCAGTCCAATGGAGTTGGAATACGATATGTCAAAGAATAGATTTTTCCTTGATCGAATTGAAAATGCCATTACACATCTTGTTTTTCAGATCATTCTAGAAAGAAATTTTAATATCGGCAATAAAGTGAGTGGGATTTTTCTGAGACCACATGTTTGACTGTTCCTTTCTAATCACTTCTTGTTATCTTTTAATATTGTCATTGTCTCTTTCACTCCGTTAGCTTGCTTTAAGGAGACTGCAACTCTTCACGTTCTAAAGTATTGAAATATGATTTCTATGCGTTCGATTTTTCATAACTACTGACGTGTCTTCGATTCTTAATAGGTGATTCATACATATAGCCTTGTGCCATACAAAGCTTGGAAAAGAAAATAACTCTTATCAGTTTTTATTATGTTTTGGGTCCATTGAATATGTAATCACAGAAAAGCTTAAATGCACTTGTGTTCATGTTTGTTTTATTTGTCTGCGCATGTGTAACGACCACTAATGTCTGATAACCAAAGTGATAGCAGAAATATGTCGATAAACTTTTCCAATAAATAAATAAAAATTTAATTAAACCTTTTGTCAAAAACATTCATCACCGTCTTCCGACTGAGAAATTGGCATCTTTTATTCTATTTGGGGGAAATTAAAAGCATATCAATCAATTACAAAACCTCCATCACACACATTTTAGGTGAGAATTTGGAAGTATTTTTCCTTTTTTTTAAACTTTTTTTTAACGTTATTGAAAATGGGAAGACAGAAGGGGAATCAAAATTATTTACTTGTTTTACTTACAATTAACTGTTTCATATTAACGAGAATGATTAATGATTTTGATTCTGCAGGAGCAAATAAAAACTTGTTGTTGTTACGTAATTTTCTTGAAGTCTTTCATTTATGCAGAAAAATCCACTCGCACATATGTACATATTCTGATTATATAAACGTAAGGTGCGTAAGAGAAAAAGAAGGAAAGAGGAGACGTTTTCTGTTTATGATCGCGTTTAAGGTTGGTAAATATATTTGAAGATATTTGTAATACCTTTTTAAGCGTGTATAGCTCTGCCTTAATAGTCATGCTTGCATAGCATGTATGTCATTGGATAGCATGTATGTCATTGCATAGATGGTTTAGTGTGTCAGTTACATACATATATGCATTTACCTGCGTAAAATAGTGTTCTCGTTGGATCATCTAAGTTAAGAATTGCCGAACTAATTTTACCTGCTTCCTCTTTTATTAAAGATGTACGATCAATTCTAAAATGTTGTCTATCAGTATTTTATCAAATTACTAAAAAAACAAATGTTGTTTTTTATAGCAGTATATACTGGGGTGAGAGAGAATCTTTGAAACACCGATTTCATAATCATAAATTTCGAGTGAAAATAGGTGTTATGCTAACAGTCTGACGACTTTGGTGAGTTAAAAGTTTTGCAATATTTTAGTTGCACGTGCTTGTTTGTGGTGCGTATATCACGTGACCGAAGTTGTTCAGACAGTGGGAGCTACTCTCTGTGGGTGGTAGATGGTGTGCTGATATTTTCTGCATTGCTTCAGTCTGTTTATTTGTCGCTGCCTCCCACCAGACACTACTTGACACATGGTCAAAAGCCCGAAGGCCGATTAAAGTGGGGATAAAGGGGAGGGGAAGGTTGGGAACGAGCCGAGACTCGAACCCTGCTGGTCAATGCTGCTCATCGGCTCACTTGGTGCAACGTGAGCCTGATAAGGCAAGCAGTTTCACGAACCCAAATGTGGGTCCGGACACGTATGCCGGATTATGGCTTGAACTAGACAGCAATGTCTAGTGCCATACATAGATTTCGAGAAAGTCCGCGGGGACCTCTGGCATTGCTTCAGTCTGTGTGTAATTAGAAAACCGCGCAGATGAACGTGCAGCTTAGCCTAATTTGGGAACTTACGCTTTACTAGTGTGAACTGGGACATAACCCCATGGAAGCAGCCAAAAAGAATTTGTCATACGAAAAGTAAAGGTGCAATCGATGACTGTTCAGTAACCATATGATTCAAGAAATTTTGATTAGGTTACAAGAACCCCAACGATCTGGCAAAGTCAAGTTGGCCTAAAACCATTGATTCTAAGACATAGAGACATATCCAGCTAGTATTACTTGAAGAGTATTTGGTAGGTCAAGTGTAGAAATAACACATAGAGGCATAAGCAGCGAGTATTACTCGAAGTATATCTTGTAAGCTCGGCATCTCACAGTCCCGTGTAGTTTGTCACCTTTACGTTCTTTGCAAAGCATTATGTGCTATCAAATTTTGACTCACGTTACTAAAATATTGCAAAACTATTGAATTATCCTCTTATATATGAACATTTAAAGACTGTGAGAAACGTAAAATCGGGTAAAAAGCTGTAAAAGAAAAGGTAAGCTTATAATGAAGAGTCAACACTGTCTAAATCATACTGAACGGAGAAATTAAGAATCATCAGCTTTTCCAAATGGTAGGCATGAAAATAAGTTTTTGCAATGTGATTTACGTCTAGATTAAGATATGTTCACTGATCTTACGTATGTATTATAGTTCTAATGAAATATAACAACTCGATGTCACTGAAGACAAGTGTCCTTATAGGCAACTGATGTAGAACATGATGACCTGAAAATAACTCTGATGTCGTCGGATGCTGAGTAAGGAAGTGCAGGTGTCATTGATATATACTTGCAGTGGAGTTTTAGGGTAAATAGGATGTCTCGTGTTTGAAAATGGGCATAATAATTACGGCATCGACGTGACAGGAAAAAGGGACTTTACATACCCCAAAGAAGATGAGTGAGACTCGAACTAGAGGTTGCGTTCTCCAAATTAACAGCACTGTAAACTCGTGACATGCACTCCAGACTGACCAGCAAAAGAAATAAAAGTAATGATATTTTTGAAAGAACTGGTATCTGTTTCATTCCTAACGTAAGGCAATCCCTTATCATCAGAAGACGATCACTTGTGTTCTGTAGAAGAAAACACAACCTTAAGATAGGCGATCGCTTTTGAACACCAGGTAATGGGGCAAAATATTGCATTACCCAAATATAGATTCACTCTACTACTCAGATCTGATTTACTCTGACTTTCTACTTTTCTGAAAGTTAAAAATCAGCGTTGAAAAGTAAACATTTCAGAGCACGGACGAGATTAAGGAAAATGCAACGAGGCAACTGATTTTGATACCAAAAAGAGATTCTATTGACTATATTGAAAATATGCTGGGATAAGTGTGTGAGATTCAAAAGGGACGATTTTAAGATGATTAAGATACCACTGACCAAGATAGGCTAAGATTGAAACATGAATAATTTCCGTTTTAGTAAGATTTTCATCTTTTTTAAAGAGATTTTCATCTTTTTCTTAGGATATTTTCATGCACATGTGGTAGCTATTGAGGTTATAAGGCTGCATTGGCTGTCTTATTGCAGTTTAAAAACTCAAAATAAATAGTACTGGGGTGACTCCACCCGACACAGAGCAATTACATATCTCCAGATGAAAACTTTGAAAATCAGTTTCAGACTTGGCAGACAGTAATGCCAACTTGATCCGTAACGCTACACATTTTCTAAGCTGCTTCGATTGCGTGTTTGTTATTCTTAAACCACCACAACATTAATTGTCAAATATGCCCTTTCAGTCCCTTCATTTTATGAGCATGAAATCATAGATTACATTTTGATGCACACCCTTTCCCTACTGAAAAAGAAAACAATAACAAAGGAAGATCTTAAAGCAGATAATTTCCGGTTGCGTTTAAAACGTTGCAAGTTTAAAATGCGGAGTTAAAACTTAAACAGGAATTATTTATAACTCAACCATATATATATATATATATATATATCGAGAGAGAAGAAGAAGAAGAAGAGAGAGAGAGAAGAAAAGAGAGAGAGAGAGAGTGAGAAATGTCGACTAACAATTATTGACGACAGGATCACCGTTATCATACTGCTTGCAATCTCGTAATTAAGTTTAAGCCCCAGAAGTTGCCCCTTCTTCCAAAGACGATAGTCTTAGGAACAAGGAAACAGAAGAGTGTTGAAAAAGAGATGTTAATAGAAAAAACAGATAGGTGATTCAAGATGGTTCTTTTAAAAATTCTTTAAAATTATGTTTAGTTCTCACTGTTGACATAAAAATATTATCAGATATGAATTAGCCGTTGTAAGAAATCATTCAATTTTATTTCTTGGAAGAGGAATCAACGTTGGGGGAAATGGCAAATTCGCCTAGGAAATAAGGAGAGTAGGAAACAATTACTGTCAATCACGTTTTTACTTTTCCACACATATATTTATATATGAGAAACATAACTATATATGCACACACACACACAAACACGCACAAACACACACAAGGCATACTCACAAAAAACTCACACATATACACACATACACTCACTTATATATATGAGGAAAAAATATAAGCACATAATGTCTATATGCATACATATATATTAAGGGGCTAGGATAGATAAATACATAATTAGAAACAGGCTAAGTGATATATATATATATATATATATATATATATATATATATATATATATATATATATATTAGATACACTCACTTCTAGCTACGTATTGTACTAAAAGATAAAATCCTAGTCGAGTCATCAAGAACGGAGGTGGAAGAAGACTCACCTTCCAAGATCCGTAACCATGAAAATTCCTGATTACGGACCTCTGAATGAAAAGGAATACGAGACAGGAAATTGAGAAACAGTCGAAAAAAGTCTTCCGTGGTTTTCGTCTGTGCTTAAGAGAAAATAACAACTCTAAAAGGTTTGAAGATACATTTAAAAAAAGTGTAGGCTTAAGAGGCGGAAATCAGAGACCAAGCATTGAGAATTACTTCTCGTGGAGCCAGTCAAGTTAGTCAATTGATGACCTGCGACGAGCGTCTCAACATAGTTCGCTGGATATCAATCCTCCGGGGGATCAAACCTCGGTGATTTTAATGGAATCGGAAGATCATGATTTACTCTCACCCGAAGAAGACTAATGAAACAAAGAGAATCTTTGGATTCAGGCCTCAGGAGAAATGACCTGGAGTCTCAGCTAAGAAAGAACGTTATTTTGTTTTAATGGCAAATTAACCTTAGTGGGTTGTTTAATGCCAAAGTCATCCTTCTATTTATATCCATGAGTGTGTATGTGTGTGAAGAGACTTCGGGTGCTCCAGTAAGCCTTTTAATGTTCTTGTTTAAATTCGTAAATGCTTTTGTTATCCTTGCCTTCAAGTTCATTTTTGGTGATGCTCAGATTTTTGCTGGCCTCTCATTCAACCACACCCAACACAATAATTAATTAGTATTTAAGTGGCCAGATGTTAAGGATGATATAGCCGCAGAAATCTTTTGACAGCCAAGACTAGGTTCTCTTGCTTGTGTGGCATGGTTCAGAGTTTTCTTAACAGACTTAGGGTCTTCCTGCAGCCAAAATCTCAACACAGAGCAGTACTAACTTCTCCAGCCCGTTGATATATAGGCCTCGATATAGGCCTTGTGGAAAGATGAATGGGGATATAAAATCACGATCGCTAGTGAACACTCCAAATACCAGTTTTTTTTATCAGATCAATTAGAGTAAGGCTTCCGAGCTGTTGTACCTTCGTAATCTCCACTGGACTCATCCAACTCTTTTGAATCTTCAGCACTGTCCTCAGAATGATAACGAAACATTCTGAAATCTCTGTATATTCCGTCTTAAATGTCAAATGGTACATGATGTCGTTTCCAAATTCCTAGAACAGTTGCATATTCATGCTGCTTTTCTCACAGACAGTACACAATTGATTCTTGTTTGCAAAACCTGAAACAAAGCCCAAGCACGAAATAGCAACAATTTACCCATCGCATCTATATATATATATATATATATATATGCACGAGGGGAATATTAATGCGTGTGCATGTAAATAAACTAAGATGGATGAATCGATAAATATGAACAAAGTAAGTTAGATAATCTTATATATAAATATATATACACACACACACACACATATATATATATAATCGATAATGATTGATTATCGTCAGAATAAATGAACACAGTGAACAGAGTTTAATTCCTGGACGAGGCTGCTTGCATTTTACATACTGCTTGTACCCTTGGGAAAGGTATAAATCTAACTGTACTCTTTCCATCTATTGTTGGATAATAGGGAATTATATGTTCTAACGCTAGTAAGGCAACCGGTCTAGAAGGAAAAAAAATTCTGAATTAAATTCTATTAATTGGGGTGTCCTCTTGGTGTAATGGTTAAAACGCCAGGTCGGCAGAATCATAGTAAGCGAGTTAGAACACGAATCGCGCAATTTCGTTCACTTTCGGATTAATACCCTTGAGAAAGGTATGAACCCCTTTATCCTCCACGCTATGGGTTAAATAGTACCACTACTGTTCTTCTAGAAGGGTGGTTTTGTCATTAAAGGACCAACAAAGGCTGACATGCCATTAAACAAAGAAACAAAACCAACTCTGTTGAACGTCGCTTAAAAATTATTTTGTGTCGCATTTTGCTCATATCAAATATATATATATATATATATATATATATATATATATATATATTACTAATAGACAACGCCATCAATACATTATAGATCAATTATCATGCTAAAATTAGTATATACGTATAGGCTATTTCTAATTAGTGGGTGGATTAAATTATTTAGCTACAATGTTTTCCGTGTCAAGGGTCTAAAGAATCGACCTAAAACCTTTTGTCCTTCGTTTTTATCCAGCCTGGTCACCACGCTTACATTCTAGTTGCCAGCAACAGTCTCACTATCCGAATTTGTTTGATAGGGTTTGAGAGAGGAAGTATATTCGGAATACTCATATAAACAGACGGAAACAGATCGATAAGTAGGAATGAATCAACAAATGTTAAGATCAATAGAGAATATATATATATATATATATATATATATATATATATATATATATATATATATGTATATATGTTTCCGTATTGAACGAAGTATATCTACATAGCAGATTCTCATTCGCACAAGTCCCATTAAAGACGACGATGTGTTTCTGTCGGTTCAGCTTTTACTAACTTTCTGTGTTTGCGAATGTATGTTCTAATCACATGATCGCAGGTGAAAAGGAACTGTTGTAAAGTTCATACTTCAATTGATCTCAATAGATCAAATACTTTCGACTAACAGTCGTCATCATCAGTATCAAGTTAAGTAAGCGGTAAGTTAAAATTTTCCGCTTTGTTTTTTTTTTTATTGGTTTGAACCAATCACAGGATCTCTTACAAATACTTTAACACGTCACTTCCGGCTTCCCAGAACACTTTACTGATTTAAAGAAAATTGCTTCATGGATGAAATCTATGCTACTGCAACTTATCTTATACATATCAAGTTCGTTCAAGAAGTTCTAAGCCACGCTTAGATCTTAGATTTATCGCTCATCTTTGATGTAACATTACCGGGTCACACCTTTGTGTAATATTACCGGGTCCAAAAATACGACCACTGATACGAATACGTGAAACGTACATAGAATGTTTATACTCATATATATAGAATATAGGAATCCCGAAAATACAAAATTCACGAAATTGGTTCAGGTACGAAACTTTTATTCACCTTTTTGTTAAAGGTTTTTCGACATGCGGAAAGAGAGGCACAATCTTTCTATGCTGACTTTTCCATCTGCCCCCCACCACGTGCGGCCCCCGCCGCAAACTACTGGTCTGGCCTCGGCGAGCCCCGAAAGTCAAGCTTCTTCCTCCGAGGCAAGAACTCAGGTCACTGCTTTTTCTCAAATCTCAGCCCACACTTCCGGTGCGTGACGTCACTTACATCCCCTGGTCACAATTCCTATCTGGGATTTTTATACAAAATGAAATTCCTCCGCAATTATATTACATTTGTATGTGCCTCATCTGCACAGACAGTAAGACAGAAATCTGAATTAGTTTTCTAGTTTTATAAGATATATATTCAGCTAGGGCTCTTCTTTCTGGATGAAGTTTAGAACTTTTTGAACAAACCCGTATGTAAGTGTTTGTGTGTTTGTGTGTGTGTATGATTCTTTTTAGGTGTCTGTGTGTACCATGCAATATGGCTGTTAGAAATGATTTAACACAAAATTTATGGTGTATAAATGTATCGTATCATGAACTGGAAATAATTCCGATGTCATTGGGTGCAGAAGAAGTAAGTGCAAGTGTCATAAAAAAAAACATGCAGAGGATTTTAAATGTAAAAACATTTCCTACACCCAGAAGCTGAATTTGACGATTACACTTCCACAGATAGAGATCAGAGAAAACACGGAGACCCTTGAAAGTGAACAAAGGTAGACAAGTGCGGCTCTTTTTGGACGTGATTATGGGTTCAACCCAGGGTAGAATTAGCTGTTAATAAAACATCCTTCTCCAAATAGTTCCTTTAACAATCTGTAGTCCCGATCAGCCTACAAAAATAATTACAGGTTTATACAATTATTAAGCAGATTTAGTTCTACCATAAAACGAAAAAGATCATTTTTAATATAACAAATCTTCCGATAGCTACAAATAAGCTGACAAAAATGAGATGAGAATTATTTTAGTTGTTCTTTTTACTACACTGCTTGTCAGCATACGAGCACTTTCTTTTATCCTGTTTCCTTAAAACATTTCTTGCATATTTTTCTGCACGCACTAATACATATATATATATATATATATATATATATATATATTCTGCATGTATATTTTTCTTTAAATAGAGGAACTATATTGTGAATCGAATTACCATGACCAGAAAATCCTGCGAACACTCACTCACGCATACGGAAACACTGGACAGCTGTTTCGACTTTATTAGGCCTCATCAGCAGTGTCACAAGTGACGCTAAATTAATTCGTCATGGTAATTGCGCGGCCAATTAACGTTAATGTGTTTTGTTCGTGGTGCCTTCAAATAAGTTTCCAGATTTTTTTTGTACAGGTATTTAGAATTGTCGGAGACTCTTGAAAATTCAGAATGTTATTGCAATACATCTGGACAATTTTTATGATTTCAGGTTCAAATGATCAGCTACAGCAGCAATTGAAATACACCCTGCTAAAGCCTGATTGTCACAGCTGGTGAATTTCAAAAATGCAATCTGGACGTGAGGACACTTTAGAAGAACGATATGCAATAAAATTGTGTTTTAAACTTGGAAAAAAATGCCACAGAAACGTACAGAATGCTTCAGACTGCTTTTGAACCATCTTGCATGAATCGAGCATGAGTTTTTGAGTGGCATAAGAGATTCAAGGAAGTCTGTGAGGGATGATGAGATGTGTGGAAGGAGTAAGGAAGTCAGAACACCAGAGTTGATTGGCCAAATAAAGAATTTCATGGATAAGGACCGTCGTGTGTCTATAGAGACAATAAGTGCACAGTTTGATGTCAGTGTGGGAACTGTACACACAATTATTCGCTTGGAACTAAATGTGCGGAAGATTTGCGCGAAGTTTGTCCCAAGTGTGTTCAGAGAAGATCAGAAAGAAAGACGTTGTCATGACAGCAGGGAGATGGTCGAGCTGACCAATTAAGATCCCGCAGTTATTGATGCTCTGGTGACCTACGATGAAAGCTGGGTCTACTGCTATGACCCAGGGAGCAAGAGACAGATTTCCCAGTGAAAGCATACTGGCTCTCCCAGACCCAAGAAGGCCAGACAGAGAAAATCTACCCACAAACTTTTGATGATCCCTTTTTTGACAGCACTGGCATGATCTACATGCACTGGGTTCCCACTGGACAGACAGTCAACCAGGAATACTATGCTGAGGTTTTAAGGGAGTTCAGAAAGAGATTCCGTCGGAAGAGGCCGGCACTCTTCAAATCGGGTCAGTGGCATTTCCACCAGGACAATGCACCAGTCCACAACTCCATCCTTGTCATAGATTATTTGACCAAGATTGGCATCAAGACAGTTCCTTACCTTTCTTATAGTCTAGACCTTGCTTCCTGTGACTTTTGTTTATTCCCTAAGCTAAAGGAAAAACTTAGAGGCTGTCGTTATGAGACAATTGAGGAGATGAAAGAGGCTGTGACGAACGTCATTGACACGCTCACACAAGAGGACTTCCATGGGGCCTTGCAGAAGTTGTTGGAACGGTATAACAAGTGCATTGCAGCCGGAGGAGATTACTTCAAAGGGGACTAGAGTTTCATGTGTGTACTATCAGTAAAGGTGCCTTATGAAAAAAGTCTGGAAACTTATTGAAAACACCTCGTAAGTTACATCAGTACTCTTTGCACAGGACAGAGTCACCTCCAGGACCACGTCTTCCAAAGAGGATTAGAAATACGCATCCGCGTAATTATTATGACCTTAAGAGCAAGGATATAGATGTATATTTTCCTTTTTTTTCATGTTGAGGCATTATATTATAAATTGAATTAAAATGACCAGAAAATCCGGCGAACACTTACGCATGACATACGGAAACACTGGACAGCTGTTTCGACCTTATTAGGTCTCATTGGCAGTGTATACCGTAATCTCCAAGAAGATTAGAAATACGCATCCGCGTATCAACTCTGTTAAGAGTACGGATGTAACTCACAAGACACATCAAGTTAATTGACTACGCAATTACCATGACTATTTAATTTGGCGTCACTTGGGTGCGATACATATATGTATATATATATATATATGTGTGTGTGTGTGTGTGTGTGTGTATGTATTGGATGCTATCGTGACATAATGGTTGTCGTCATAGGAAGTGGATTCGGCAACTCGATTTCAAATCCTGAACGAGCCAACTAATACCCTTCGAAAAATATGGATCCTAGTATCCCCGCTTCAACTATGGGTAAGTAGACCGTGCTCTTTAACCTTGAAATGGCAAGCAGTCTTGCAGAAGGAAAACTCTGAATTCAAACCATTTGTAGACTTAGAGAGAAATGAGATCCGATAGGCTATTTCTGGTAAGACAAGCTACATGAATGCCACCCCACTACCAAACCAGGTTAGGTGTCCTGTGAGGATATATATATAGACATACGCACACCAATATACGTATATATATATATATTGTTGATCTGAAGAAGTCCAGTAAATTTTTAGAGCATTGATTAATATCTATGCTTTTTAACAGGATGGAAATAAATTTTTATCTTAATGTGACCGATCATTGTTTTTTTACTTTGAAAAAAATTATTTGTTCTGTAGATTTTATTTGCATTGACCGGACTTACATAACTTTTAGTATTCTATATTTTCTAATGAAATTGTCTTGCTTAGAATCTTTCCTAACTCCGGATTAACTGGATTGATTTCTTTTATATATATATATATATATATATATATATATATATATTGACAGACTAAAAAATTGGCATGAATAGTAGAATGAGTCGTCAGAGTTGGATAGGTATATTTGAATTGACAAAGATATAAACAGACTATGATAGATATTAACTGAGTTAAAAAGTAACTTGATGTAAAAATATTTACTGATTAAGATAGATGTAAGCAAAAATGATTTGTTATTCAGATGTATAGGAAAAGATATATTTTGAAGCAGACTTAGAGGGCCAAACTCAGCTATATTCCACCCACATAAAAAGAGACTCTAAATTTGAAAAGAATGAGATAGGATTTCGCAGACTGATATACGTAGAAACATATATATATATAAGCAGACTGAAATAGATATGAATAGACGAAGATAGCTCAAAGACGTCGCCTGTATTTGGAAATTTCTCTGAAAATTTAATAGAGCATGAAGGAATAGTTTCAACGGAGTGTTTGGTTGGTCAGAAACGGATATTACTCTCCTCGGATCAGAGGAAATCCAATCTTGTTATGACTCAATCTGCAAACAAAAACCACCCACTCCTTTTCTTCTTCTCTACATCTTTTTCTCGATTTCTTTTTTTAGTTATTTATTCTTTCAGCTCGTTGGATCTACAGAATTGTTTCAATTTGAATCTTCAAGTGATGACTCAGTGGTTGATGTTCTTGTATGTATACCATAAGCTATTCGATTCAGGAAGCTTTGTGATTGTGCATTGAATGACAAAGAAAGACATCGATTAAGACCAGATATTCTGGATTTAGGGATCAACATTTCTAATAAAGATACTTTATAATTTTGGCGCCAAATAACGTATAGATAATTTCGGACATTTTTCTTGACGCATAACATATTTTTATCACTGTCGCTGGTCCCGAAAAACCTGGTTTGGTCGTTGGGGCGTTACTTATGAAGTGTGTCTTGGGCAGAAATAGTGAAGCGGAATCCATCCCTCTTCAGATTTACAATCAATTTTCCCCTCTCCTTCGCTCTTTCAAGGTTAAAAAACAGTCTGCCCTACTATTTACCTTTAGCTGGAGGAGGAATAATTAGATTCTTTTCTAACCCAAGAGTATTATCGCTGCCTTGTTTAAGATTTGAGCTCGGCTAGCCGAGTTCAATTCCTGCCGTTACCTCACAAGAGCCTCTATTATATATTTACAGAATATTCAAAGAGAAAACGATGCAACTGTATTTCTGAAAACTTGCATTTGAACAATTTTATTTCCTTAGTGTTCGCCAATAGTCGGAGAGACCGGAGTTCAATCCCAGGTCGAGTCATACCAAAGACTACAGAAATGGTACTTGATGCCGTCTTACTTAACACTCTGTACTATAAGGTAAGAATCAAGGGTAAAGTGGGGCAATCCTGGGAATGGAGTAGCGCCTTCCCTTACACCCCGGTGTTGCAGCTACTAAAAAGAGGTCCTTCGGGTTGCCCTCAACTAAGGCCGCCAAATTTACTTTTAGTATTCCTGAAAATAGAAATTGTAGATAAAACGATGAGAAAAGATTACGTACTCAAAAAATTACTGGGTGAGTGAGTTAAATAATTGGATACATTATCTAATAAAGATAGTCAGCTTGATCTGTTCCGATCCTGTGGTTTCCCAGTCTGATGAAATCAATCAACTTGATAGAAAGTGTAAAATGGGGAAATTTCTCATATGACATAATAATGTATTCTATAGGTAGGTGTGTATATCTTGGTGTAATAATGCATATACGAGTAAATGTGAGTATATCTGTATCAGTATGTCTGCATATAGGCGCAGCGTCTGTGTATGGACATTCATGTTGGGTGCAAGAATATCTATATAGGTGTGTGGGGGAAATAAGCGTAAATGCATGTGCATGGATGTGTGTGTATGATAGAATAAAAGAGTTAGCAAAAAATGAGAGATGTCAGCAGATTTTAAAATATGATAAATGAGAAAGAGAACGATATCTCAATGGAAATGAATGAGTTGCTTTTTAAATCCATAGTAAACAGAAATCTCGTTACGGTCAGAGGTCAGCAAACACGAATCTGATATCTTTTATGTTTTTAATAGAGTGGTCAATGATTGTTAAGTTGGGCTGTTTTACGTTATGTCAAACCATTTTGGGATATTTTGTGCTAAAGTCAGTTTTTTAAACAGATATATTGCTTCAAATAACGTATGATAATCATTTTAAACAAATTTTGATTCAAGTAACTATTCATATCTAGAAATAATTTACTTACAATTATATGGCTTCAAGTATTCCAATCCGATATTAATAATTTTCACAGTTATATAATTTAAAGTATTTAAAGCATCTAAATTTCAAGTAACTAATAACAGTAATCCTGGTTTAAAGTTTTTATATCTTATACAAATAGTTTACAGATCTATTTAACCATAGGTAGAATGTCAAAAGGTAATATCACTCGAGGTTACAGTTAGTTTGGAAGTAATGGCAACGAAGAGGAGATCCCACACTCTCTAAGTTCAAGAATTAGACCCTCACCACCGGTGCCTTTCGAGGGGGTATCTTAATCTTCTTCAGAGGATTCATTCATCTTATTCTAAGCTGACAGGGTTGACCGTTATCCATAGAATTGCGTCCTTTATAAAAGAATTTACTTAAACAAAGTTTGCTGAAAATATTTAGTTTTTTTTTTCGAAAATTTTCAGTTAAAATAATTATTAAAAAGATGATTGATATATTAACTGTCAGCCACAGAATAACCGAGAATTGGTAGCGTTGTAGTCATCTTGAAGAAAGTAGGTACAGAAATGACGAGATGAAATTGTTCGTTGTCACCCGGAATGGGTGGTGGGGCAAATTTGCTTAGCTCCAAAATTTTGATAGTTTCTTGTCACTCTATTGATAACTAACTGCCCCTTTTAAGAAAATCCCCCAGCTTTCGCGGGTGAACATTTCTCGCACCTACAGTGGCTTCTTCATTTTACAATGTATTTCTGCTTAAATATTTTCAAATTTACGTTATGATAGTGATAAAAAGAAATACTTTACTAGAAAAATGTAAATATTTTTGTATTTTAAGATATGATGGTAAAAAAAATCAATTCTCTCTTGTCTTGAATAATTTTTCATGACATCACAGGAGTTGATAACTAAGTGAGAATGGATCGAACATTTTTATTCATTTGAAAGTATTCTCTTTGAACAGTAATCAGTAAAATGTATTGAAAACAAATAAATAGCTTAAAATTTGTTGTAACTGAAAAATAAATAAATAAATAAAACACGAAAAGCAATGAAAATTGTTTTCAGAGATTTTTGTCCCATAATCGAGCTATTCTATTTCCTGTTTAATTTATTCATTTATTTTTACTTTAGTAAAGATGAAAAGTCTAATATTATTGTCTGATACACTTAAGAGATAACAGTAATATTAATCTAAAGAATTTCTCGTCAGACCACATTGAGAGCTTAAAAAACCTACATCCATTCTGATCTAGTATGAATATACAATAAAGTGGTTATTTTAAATGTGTTTGTCAACGTGTTTGTTTTTCATCATCCATATGTTAACAAAGCTCAACCGCTTCTGAGACTTGTTCGTGATTCAGTGATGATTTGATTACCTTACAATGCAACATATACTGTTTTAGATATTTTGAAATTTGACAAATATTTCGCTAAGAGAGAATTAAATTTGATTATATATATATATATATATATATATATATATATATATATATATATATATATATATATATATATATATCTCCCTGTGGGAATATACTCTGTATAAATAAGACTCCACACGAAGAGGAAGTATAACAAGTTTATTGTTCGAAAGTACAATGTACAAATAATATATGAATACTCGATTGTATCTTGAATGCCAGAGTAGGTACTCTCGCTTCTACCACTTGGTTACCGCTTAATCGCGTCTTTTATAGACTGAGTAATCCACTCACAGGGGGTTTCAGGATCTTCCACTATATCACCTTCCCCCGAGCTAAATTCTCCACCGAATTTTGCTTTCAGTATTTCGTTCTTTTAGGATTAAGACGTAGGTGTTTAGTCCTCTTCCTTTTCCTACTATTAATTCTCCTCACAATCCGTGTACTTTCACATTTAGAAGAATCAGTAGTTTTTTGTTTCGTTATTCCCTCCATCGGCATTTCAACGTTCATGGGTGGTTTTATTTCAAAAGAGTCATACAATACCTCCATTGGTATTTCTTCATTATTTTGGACGGTTTCTATGTATCGGGGTCTCAATTGATTAATATGTCTCTTATAGACAAACTTTGATCCTTGAATTATGTGGATAACTCTTCAGATTCTTCTAGTTACAATACAATACCATAATGTCCATTTTATGGCCCTGCGTAGTCCATATGAATACGCGACCAAGGGATATCCGTCTTTGGTCAGGGCTGAGTTCTTACTGGTGGTGATTTGGTTGCTAATTGACACCCTTTACAATGTCTTACCAAATCCTCAATATCCTGATCCAGTTTCGGCAAATACATGTAACTTCTCATTAATGATTTCATTCTGGATATACCCGGATGACCCAAATGAAATTCTTTCAAAACTTTCTTTCGTAAGACACGTGGTATTACTACTCTTTGCGCAAACATCAAAGTTTCATCACATATTGAAAATGGCGATACTTTTATTTTTTTCCCGTTCCCTTTCATATGTTTATTCATGTTGATTATGTACTCGTCTGTTTTTGCTGCTTTTTTGATTTCTTCCAGCGTAACTGGTAATTCGCTAACGGTATTAATCAGTACTTCCTTTAGTTCTTGTTCTTGCTTCAGTGCTGCAATCACTGTTTCTTCCAACAGTTCAGAGTTGTCCAGGATTAGTCTCGAAAGACCATCCGCGTGCGCGATTTTCTTGGATGGCATATATTGTATTTTGAAGTTGTAATTTAATAAAGTCACACTCCATCTTTGTAACTTATTTGCGGAATGAGTAGGAACACCTTTTTTTTCGAACCAAAAATCGACAATAACGGTTTATTTTATTTCTTTGTAAAAAATACAAAGAAGGCACAAGGCCTTAAGGTTTTTGGGGAGGGGAAGGGAGCGGTCTTGCTTTTCTATGTATTCTAAAGGGAGCCTAGCTAGCCACATTCGCCGACCCATTCAACAGTACAATATATAACCATTCATCCCTCATCATGTGCGCAGCAGACACCAAAATACCACATTTGCTCTATGATAAAGCCTACTTAAAACCCGTAAGTGGTATATGATTTTTATTTACAAAATATGATTTATGTACAATGAAGTGATGGGAATGGGAGAAAAAACCCCGAAAAATATATATACAAGAAAGAAAACAAGGAAAAATTCCCCATTTGGTTTCCCTCCCATCCCCCCGTCTATAAAATTGGAGGCCTACTGTTTTCCGGGTCGAAAGAAACCGGAAACAAGCCGGACCTACCCTAGGTGGGGCGGGAATCCTAATCTACAGAGATAAAAGAAATAAAGGGTCGGGCGCGGTATGGGTCGATAGAAGCAGATAATATGATTTTTTACATATGAATTTTCAAGATCTTCAATAAAAGCGGGCTGGGATTCGGGTTAAGGTACAAAAATAATAGGGAGGGGGAAGATCTTGAAAAACTAACGACTAGATGACGGGGACTATGACACACAACATACTGCTAACTAGGTTACAAGGGGGAAAAACAATTCTACTTACCAGGGATGGGGTCCCTAAGGACCCGTACCGTAGACGCCATGGGCCGGCAGAGGAGGGAAGGATGACTCCAACGTTGCCCCCCTTTCGTACGACAAGGCTCGCTGCAGTCACCCACCTTTTGCTGAATGTTATGCGATCCAAGCGTTTTCTATCGCATCTGATTTTGACCCTCAGCTGATGCCGAAAATACAAAACCAGATCATGATGAGAAAAGTTTGCATCGTCATACAATCCCTTGTTTCGCGTCGTCCAAATCACCATTCGGGCTACAGCTAGGATCGCGAGAAACACCACACGCTTCTCACCGTGAAACGGAGGAAGAACGTTGTCTACGACGTAACCAACGTCGAGCAGCACGAGCTTTTTGGGTTCGATGCGAGCCGTCCACTCCCCGACGGGATCCCAAAACGGGCGGACTCGCTCGCAGTAGTAGAAGGCGTGCTCAGCCGTTTCTTCCAACCCACTGCTGCAGCGAGGGCAATCAGGCATGTCTGCCAGGCCCGCCTTGTAGTTCAAGTCGCGAAGGGGCAACGCATTCCGTACAAGTCGCCAGTTGAGCGAGAACTCGGAGTTGCTCAAGAAGCTCGATCCTGGCGCCCAATTCCAGTGAGAGCGGATCTCCTCCGCCGTCCAGCTGCGCCGCTCGCTGAGAGGATCAGAAGCGGAACCCAACACTAGCTCCCGATACAGTTCCTTCCGAGGCCATGAAAGGTCACTGGACCAAGAAGGTTACGAAGGGCCTTTCGGCACTCGCGGACAAACAGTGTTTCGCCCAAAGGCCTACGTCGACCTTCAGCCTTTGGGTCTGAGTTGAGGCGAGGAAAAGTCCGACTCGCCTTTCGTCTCCACACTGAGTCCCCCGTCAAGACACGGCCCAGATATGCAAGTCTTTCAGCAAGCCAGTGGCTCTCCAGATCAGGCATACCCAGACCCCCGTTGCGAGTACGTTGGATACAGACCTGCCTACGGACCATCGGCCTTGCACCTCCCCAGAGCAATCTAGAGAGGGATCGTTGCAGTACCAACCGATATGCCTTAGGCAGAGGGAGTACAGCCAATCGGTAAAGGATCAAGGGGAAGACGTACGCGGCGCACGCCTCAGCCCTGCCCTTTAAGGACAACCTCCTTGAAAGCCAGATTCCCACCTGAGCATTCACCTTAGCATGTACCTCCGACCAATTTCGCTCCAGTTGGAGGTCGGGCCCAAACCACACCCCGAGGATGCGGATGGGTCCGTCACTCCAGCGGAAGGGCCCCGGAAGAGTATTGCTACCCCTCCAAGCACCGAGCCGCAAACCTTCGCTTTTGTCAAAATTGACCTTGGCCCCTGCAATCCGCTCATACTCGACAACCGCCTCTTTCACAGCCTCTATATCCCGACGGCGGGATACAAACACTGTGACGTCATCAGCGAATGCGGAAACCCTGGCCGCAAGGCGGCCAACGAAAATGGGATACCGCGCAGTGCCGGACTTGTCCCCTCATCCCTAAGCCTGCGCAGGAGGGACTCCAACGTGAGGACATAGAGAAGAGGAGACAGAGGGCAGCCTTGCCGGACCGAACGCTCGATCGCGATCACCCCCGAACGCCTTCCGTTCACCTGCACCACTGCCTGAGGGTTGTGGTACATCATGCAAATCCATCTGCGGAACTCCGGTTTGAATCCGGCAGTCTCCAAAACAGACGCCAAGAACCGATGGTCAACCCTATCGAAGGCCTTGGACTGATCTAAACTGATCAGCGCGGATTCAGTGTCGTCTTTTATCCCCTCTAGGACCTCGCGAATCAAGTGCAGGTTGTCCTGGATCGATCTTCCCTTCACAGCAAAGGTCTGTTCGGGGCCGATCAGATCGCTAATGACAAGCTGTAAACGATTCGCTAAGACCCGGGCCAAAATCTTTAACTCTGTGTTAAGCAGAGTTATGGGCCTGTAATCATCTAAACCCTCCCAAACATGCCTGCCACCTTTCTTCAGCAATGTGATCACGCCCTTGGTAACGCTACCAGGGATGGCTCCCTGGGCGAACCAATGGTTGAACATATCCGTCAGAATAGGAACAAACATGTGCGACATCCTCAAGTACACTTCGTAGGGCAAACCATCTAGTCCTGGCGACTTGTTCAGGCCGACCTGCTTCAACGCGTCCCGGACTTCGCATTCAGTAACCACACCCTCGCAGCTAGCCGCTTCAGCCGCCCCAAGGCGGGGGAAGTCGGCGAGATAGCTACGAAACTCCAGGAGCGGGAGATCAGTGCAGCGGGCAAAGCGATCCCGAAAGTGCGCCCGAAAGGCGTCACGTATCTCACGACCCGATCGCAGCAGACGTCCGTCCGGGGTCTTCACAGATGCGATGTACCGATCGGGGAACCTTCGCACTTCTTCACGCGCAGTCGCGTTCGATTTCACAACTTCGTTGAGAACTCGTTTTAGCCTAGATCTAACTACTGATCCCTTCGCTTCGCTTTCTGCTTCTGTGGGTACTCTCGCTTCTACCACTTGGTTACCGCTTAATCACGTCTTTTATAGACCGAGTAATCCATTCACAGGGGGTTTCAGGATCTTCCACTATATACATTTCTTTGAAAATGAAATCAAAATAATTCTATTGTGAATTGAATTACCACGACCAGAAAATCGACGAACACTTGCGCGTGACATACGGAAACACTGGACAGCTGTCTCGACTTAGGTCTCATCAGCAGTGTACACCGTGGTAATTCAATTCACAATATAATTCCTCAACTGAAAAAAGAAAATTTACATTAAAAAAATTCCAGTGTCCCTGAACGGTGTTTTCATTTATTTATTTTGAAAAAAAATACTAACAGTTCTAAAAGCTTAAATCTTTTTTTCTTTTCAAGTTTAAAAATTTCGAGATTTTGAAAATTATTCATAATCTTGACATAAATCTATTGTTTTCTGGTAATAGATTGAATAATCTGTTGACAACTGTTAAATCAAGGTTTTACAGTTGGGTTACTTAATGTCGAAGTGAGTATTTTTTAAGGTGCAAAGTGTTAGATAGTTTCGATTTACTTTCTGTCATAATACTTTTTAATTGCTATTTTTAATGACAATGCGAGTAGATCAGTGTACATACATTAAACTTCCCTTGTAATTTGGGTATTCTTTCTCAAAAACTAATAATACTATTTTCTTCATTTCGTTTTCCACTATGTGTCTGTTTTTTTTATTATTATTCTTGTTTACTTTTATTTATTTTCGGTTTTACATTTTCCCTTCAATTCATTTTTCTTTGATTCTGGCAACAAATCATCTGTTTTTTTACTCTTTACTCCTCAAGTCTCCCTTTCTCTACGTCTCTACCAAATATCTATTTCTTTACTTCTTATTCTCAAATCTCTTTCTTTACGTTTTACCCCCTCACAATCATTATTTCTTTACTCCTTACTTTTCAAGTCTCTATTTCTCTGTGTTTAACCTCCCCCCTTCAAATCTTTCTTTATTCCTAACTCCCGAAGTCTCCCTTTCTCTACGTTTTTAACCCCCTAAAAAACCTCTGCTTCTTTACTTCTTACTTACCAAACCACCCTTTTCTTTCACCGAATAAATCACTGTTTCTTTATTTTCCTGCACACACTGCCTCCCTTTCTTCATTGCCCCCACCCATCTCTGTTTCTTTCCTTTTTACTCTCCAAGTTTCTCTTTCTTTATAGTTTGACCGTAAGATACATATTCCTTTACTTCTGACGTTCAAACCTCTGTTTCGTTCCTTATACCCTCAAAATAGCTGTTTATCTATTTTTTTCTCTCTCTACTGATCTATGCTTCAAGCAAGCATACACAGACAATGGCGGCTGTCCCCTGAGAAACAAAGCAGACTGAACACCAACAAGGATCAATAAGCAAACAAGTCCCGTGTCTTTATTAACCATCAATGTTTAGTTCGATCGCCTTTCCTTCCTCCACTTCTTTCCTGTCTTTGTCTAAAACGTCGTTTCTCCCACCTCCACCATTTAAGTTGTTTTACGTTATCTTCTTGCCTAAGCCTCTTCTACGGCTGATTTCCCTCCTTCGTCAATTGATTGCAGCCGTGGCAGGATGCACTCGAATAACAGTGACAGTGACAATGAGTTGGTTTGCGGACTGAAGGGCGGATGACCAGGGACCTACTTAAGTTAAGGTTGAACGGTAAGCCTCATCCCTTTATCGTCCTCCCGCGATTCGCACGTGAATCGATGTTTCATCTTTTTAATGGATATTGTTCGCCAGTTCCGTTATATATCCATAAAGACCTTTTATTTTGTAAATGCACGTGTGGGTAGAAGAGAATTAGTGACGGTTTTTTTTTATTAAGGTTTGATGAGAAAGACAGACATACGCACTTAAATAAAATCTATCAGCACACGTAGGTGTATGTTACGAGATGTACATATTTTTTGTTGAGAAACAGTTATTTTAAAGATGGATCCGTGTAGTATTCAATCTGTCTGGTTATCTGAGAGTGCGTGTGTTGTGCAATCGAAACGAGAACGGGAAGGTTTGTAAGGATTCAATTAAGTGCAGAACTGCATAGAAAAATCTATTGATTTTTAGTGGATGGATTCCGTCTGTGTGATCCGGACAACAAAAGTGCTTAATCGCAAGTCTGTGTTCTCCCGTGAGGATATATAAAATACCCAATTCCTACAAATGCGTGTGTGCGTTGTAGGATGTCTCTTCCGAAAAATAATAGTTAAACGTTTGTTTAGCAGACATTTTACTGCAAAAGAGTGATGCCGATTCTTGATACTTGGAACTATGTGACAGTCTAACCTAAGCTTTGGACGACTAACCAAAAAAGTAAGAATGAGAGAAAATCAGGGAACAAAAAGGAAAGAAATAGAGATTCGGGAATGAGGAAAAAGAGATTAATTAACTTTTGCGAACAAAGAAACAGATATGGGAAGTAAGCAGTAAAAAAATGTGAGACCTTGGCTGTAAGAAAAAAGAGAGACTTGAGATATAAGGATTAAAGAAAAAAAGAATTGGGTGTAAAATTTGAAGGAGTCATGGGGTGTATGTATTTACCCTACCTCTCCACCACGAGCAGAATGCGACACAAAATCAATTTTTCCGCGGAGTGCATTTGGATTGAATTCAGTTTTCCTTCTTCCAATGTTACCATGACTAAAAGATTAAATCTGCTCTATTTACTCATAACTCAGACATGGAAAGAGAACAAATGGATTTATGTCCTTCTCAAGGGCATTAGCACAAACTAGGGTCACCGATTTTATTTACTGCGACGTTAAACGTTTTTAAAGAAACAGAGATTTGGTGGTAAATTGTAAACAGAGCGATAATTATCAGACTCGATTAGTAAGGTTGGTCCTCACTGGGTTGTCTATATTCATGGCATTGTGTCAAATTAAGCGAAACAGAATAAATAAGAAATACTTTTGTCATATTTGCTTTTGTACACATGAAGAAAAGGTCAAGATTTGTGATACGGAAAAAAAAAACAGCAAAAAAAAAAAAAAAAAAAATTCAGAAAACAACAAAAAAGTAACTTTTATCTAGTTTCACTGTATAACACTATAGATCCTTGGTATGGTAGTATAGAGTTAGACGTGTGTGTACGTGTCCTGGTGTACATATGTGCAGGTGCGTATGCATATATACATGTGTATATGCGTATATGTATCCATGCTGTATGTAAAAACAAACGAGGAAGGAGGAAACGGTTCACCCATCCACCACCGGTGTGGTAGCCCAGCAGGTCAAGTATTGGTTTAAACGACGTGACCTCACCGCCTTGAATTTGGATGGGGATAAACAACACGCAAGAAAAGGGAACAAAGAAATAGGAAATGACCAAGTACTTCATGTTTTCTCAAAGTTCTCGGGGCCCATTTAGAATAACCCATCAGAGTGAGTTAAAGAAAGTGATCGGAGAGAAGCGCTCAGAATCTGCTGGTGGCCCTAGAGCCGGAGTGATCAACTAGTTTCTGGCTCGGTAGAATTTGCGCCAGACGCATGAGGTGGGGACAGAGCCAATGTAAGGACTTACGTAACACACACCTCTCCATCTATGAGCGAGTCCAGTCCTCCAAACTTCGAGTTTAACTTTTTTTTCTTTTTTTTCTTTTGTGACTCCACCTTGAGCTCTATGCAAAAAAAACACGGTATGGGGTCAGACATAAAAGTAGTAGAACAGCCGAGCCGAGCTGAGCCGTCTCATTTGTAAAAATATTATGTTACAAAATTTACTAATTTGTTTGGTTGTTTTTTTATTCATGATTGATACACGCATACCGACTCTTATTATTAAATGGTTCTTTCCAAGACCTTATACCTGATAGAGGATGTTGGCCGGATATCTGTTTATAAAAAAGAACAAGGAAGATTTTATGCCAGCAGTAAAAGACTTGTTGTACTCATCTGACATTTCAAGAACTGGAAGATTCCATAAGTACAAATAAAGAGAGATTAATTGCAACAGTAGAAAAAGAGCAGCAATAAGAAAAATAACAAGGAAAATAAAATTAAAAAATCAATAATCATTGAATTGAGAAAATACAAAGAGGAAGACAAAATCTCTTCTCGATACTGCATATCTGAGTCTGGTTCCAGGATTTTTCGCAGTTTTTCAACCAGTGTATATCTGCATTCAAACACAAGTTTTTTTCTGTCATGTCGGAACATTGAGCAATTGAAACCCCTACAAACATCTCATTTGCCAACCAGCGAAACTAGCATATCAAATAACCAAAACCAGAATATTTAATATGAATCCACTTACGAACAACTAAAACTATCTGGTCTTGTCTTTACCAAAAATCATAGGAAACAAACAGCTTTGCCTACGTATACATAAAAACTAGCCAAACAATGTATCCTCTGTATATTGGCTGATCCTGATGTCACTTCTGCAATATAAAGAAGTTTTAAAATTTCTTTAGATGAACAACTTTTGTGTGATCTTTAGGAAGCCCCGACAGCACTAAAACGATTACTACTGAAAAACATTTCCCTCTCTGATAAATTTTTTTTAGCGCAGAAACTTGGAAGCAAAAAGATCTGTGCGTGAACGGTTCTTCTGTGTGGGCATGCATTTAAAAAGCCAATCTAAAATTCTTATTGTAGAAGTGAATTTACCAAGTGTGGTTGCATAGAGGTGTGGGTGTAGTTTTGATTGAATATATCACTGTAGCATGGCTCAGAACACGTATATAATTGAGCTTAAAGGACACGAATAAATGTAAAAAAAAAAAAAATTATTTCCACAGACTGCTTTGAACGATTGCGATTGGCATTAAACAATTGCGCAGATATACCCGGAAGAAACACGTCCAAGAAACGATAAAAAGATAGGAGTATAGTTGGAAATATCACAAGAGAAACTTCGGGAAAAAAATTTATCGTTGTTTGTGCACTGCTCAATAAACATTTGTAACTCTATTCATTGGTTTTGATGAATACTAATGGTCTGTTTATCGTGAAAATCAGTATACTGATTCTTACATTATATAAACTGAAAGGCAAAAAAATTTACAAACAGCTTCTTAATAACATTCCACACCTTCCTTTGCTTTAAAAAATAGAGGGTGCTACGTTAGGTGATATGGGTCTATGAGGTGCTAGAATCGTTTCATAAATACATTCGTCCATAAACGTTCCGGGAGAAAGAAGGCTGATATATCTGTGTGGGTGAATCAAAACTATATTCCTTTTTTTTACAACCTTTATTCCAAACTGCATTTCATGTACACTCATGTGTGAATAGTTCCTTTCAAATAAATGAGATAAAATGTGTCAGATTCGCCTGCCTTTGTGTGCCTGATTGAAGTATAGACTGCATCTAGTGACCTGGATTCTGTCTATAATTGGGTTGGGGTTTCTCGGTGAGGCTACAGGGAACTTTGTAAGGTCAGGTATGAGACATGTTTCATACATGCTCTGTAAGGTTTAAATCTAAAGAATGCTGTGGGGCAAATTGAGTTTTCAACGTTGCGTATCTGGGAATCGAGTTTACCTGGATTCAGTTTCATGTCATCTACACATAAGCGATTTGTATTATAGCTGGAACAAACTGTGAACACCAGGAAACATGATAAGTATGAAGAGAAGCAAATAATCTGCAACAATATAGACCTGTCAATACAGACTTCAATTTCTCATGTGTTTCTTGTAAAGACGAACAGAATACACCACACTGTGGCGCCAATAATGATATCCTTATCGGTCAATATACAACGGGATCCCATAGAATGTAGTACACGCAAAGCAGTGGACTGACTGATGGATTAAGCTCTACCAGCATTGAATTAGGGTGCTATATTCCTGTTCATTAAGTGGTTAACATCTTTTTCCGTTGCTAAAGTTCAAATTCTTGCATCATTTTGGGGTGTCTGCTGTTTTTATGAGCTTATCTAAGCAGGTATATTCTGTACGGTTCATTATTGCGAGTTTTTTTTTTTGCATATCTAGCTGTCGGGAATTTTTCAATCCTGCAAAATGCCCCGAACATAATAGGGTTTAAATCTAGTAAGCGTAGAGGAAAATTGGATTACTGAAAATCAGCCATGTTTCTGAATGTTTTCAAGTACAAACCATTATCACTAGATTACATTTCAAGCACAAAGTGAAAATAATCTGCTACGAGATTGTGATGTCAAATCTGTCCAGACAGACTTTAATTTCACTTGTATTAGTTTGCATAATACTGTACTGACATGATGGAGTCATAGCCTCATGGAACCTTATGGAAAGTAGTGAATGTTATACAGTGTGTTGAGAAATTGTTTGATTTGTACAGACATTGAATTAGGATGTGTTTTGAGGCAATTTTCATCTCTTATGGATGGTTATCATCCTTGTCCGTCACATCACCAATGGGCGAGGGCAATTTTTTTTACATACTACTGATATCTGTAATTCACTTTTTCTTTTCATAACTTTGCATCTGTTGCCTTAGAAAAACGTAGTGCAGTTAGCGCCTTAGAGTTTGAAGCTCCTGTCTCCTTGGTCCTAAAGATAATTCCGCTGTCAAATAGGTTTAAAATCCTGTCCTCATATGAATGACATAGATTCTTTACCACAGAAACACTTCCCCTTCACCTATAATGTTTATATATTTACTAACCCCTCCGACACCTATTTTTTAAGCGGAGTTTAACAAGTTTGAATTCAGAATTTTCCTTCTCCTAGAACGGCTACCGTACCAAGTTTCAAGAATCCCGGCTTCCCTACTATTTACATATAGCTTGTGGGAGAATATTTGGATTCATACTTTTCCCCTACCTTATAGCGCTATATGAAATGTAAACAGCCTCGTCCCGGATTTGAACTCGGGTCACAGTGTCGATTTCCTCCGACGGGAACCATTGCACCACGAACGCCTCTATATAATTGATGTGGACCTAGATTGGGACCACGAAAAGACAGCTCGGAACACGGTATAAGTTTAAAGATATATTGAAGTAACAAGATACAGAGAAAAGTGGCGGCGTAAGCTAGACTTACTCGTTAGTCGAATATCGGTAGACTATCCAGTCTCCTCGAGAGTACTTGGCTATCGATTAATATAGAATTTGGAAGAGTCGATGAATAGGTAGGTAACGGTCCCATAACAATATTATAAATATCATTTGGCTGAATGCCAATAACTTCATAAATGAGAATGTAGCTTGAAAACATTTACCCAAACCCTCCACCACGGCCAGGTTGTGAAACAAGGTCAATCTTTAAACCGAGTGCAGCTTGTTTGAATTAAGTTTTCCACCACAAAGACCAGTCGCCAGATCAAGGCTAAAACCCCATTCTGCCATACTATTTACCTCTAGCAAGATAGACATGATATACATTCATCCCTTTAAGCAAAAAGTAAAATACTATTAGCATGATCAAGGAGTTGAATTTGGCTAAAAATTGTGTACGAAGAGAAATATTGTTACTGTCAGGTGGTGTCCCATTGAGAAGATAGAAATATGATTACTACTATCCTCCAGTTTGAATTAACAGTAACAAGCCATCAGGGAATGACCGTTAAGAAAGAATGTGGGTCACAGGTACTTGGTGACCTCACTCAGGTTGCCTGACACGGGAAGGAAGAAGAGAGAAGCCAAATGATTGGCTGGGACCCCAAAACGGAAGTGGGGACTCCTTCCCGTCAGCGGAAATAGATAATAAGAAAGTTAGTTGTTGGACAGGGTTCGTGGCGGACGGAACCAAAGCCAAGTATTCCGGGTAGAAGAAGACAAAAAAATATCTCGGACACGAGGGAGCCATTTCTTCAAGCCAGTACTAAAAATAGCATAAAGTCTATTAGCCCGTAAAAGAGGAAATATTCTCCACAGGAACCCCGTCGAAAAAAAAAAGATAAGTAAACTTTGAGACCGTTTCTCCTTATACCCAATTTTATATACCATCTCTCTCTCTCTCTCTCTCTCTCTCTCTCACACACACAATTTGAAGAAAAACGAAAGAACAGAAAAGAAGAAAGACATTTATGTTCATGAACTATTCATTTATGATGTATTTGACACGTTGAAGGTGTATATCTATGTGTAGTAAAAGATTCATGTATTTTAATGTTCCCACATGGTCGAAGTTGTTATTTGTGGCGTCTACTACGAATTTGTTAAATCATATTTCTTTTTCAGCTTCTATTCGCCTTATGTTATCTTGCTTAAAATTGTCCTATAAATTCCTTTAAAATATCACACGGGAAACCGGAATTGCCGACTACTACAATATAATATTATTACGTCTAAACCTAGAGGTCCATATCTTCCATTGTTCTAGGGGAGGAAGACTAGCGGCCTGGTGGGTGTGTGTATAGTGTGAAATTTGGAACCCCTTGCCAGCGGCGGTCAGTCTGGACATAAATTAATCCCCCACATAATATGCAAGTTCCTATATGCCAGAGGAAAAACTCTGAACGAGGACTTATTATACAAGGAATCAAGTGCCAACCTGCCCCGTCTTCACACGTGCGAAAATTAAGTCCCGTTTTGGGATTTTAAAGAATTTGCCGTCACAGTTACTGAATTTTAAGGAAATAAAGCATCAAAATATCTAATGATTTTCACATATCTATTGAGAATTGAAAATATGATAAGGAAGAACACAGGGAATAATTACTTACAAATCAAATTATAATTTAAGAGGAATTTTTATAGTTTATTGGAAAGAACGGAAGTTTTCTTGGAATCAGTTTCTTGTCATCCATGTTTAATGTGGGGTCACATTATCTTACAAGAATAAACCATGACCACCAAGAATCTTAGCAACCAAACAAAGGTGCAAATAATCTGCCACAATGTTGTGTATGTTAAACCTATCAAGGCAGACTTCAATTTCACTAGTGGTCTCTGCAAACAGACCCCACACTATTACAGAGCCACCATCAGCTTGTATAACACTACTAACACGATGGATCTGTAATCCCATGCTGTCTCCTTTACGCACGATCTCAACTAACAAGCAACACTGAGTCAGTCTTCTACTATTCAATATTTTCTTTTCCAGGCAATACGCTGTTAAATGCAATGGTGTCAATAGGGATAACTTTGTTAGTTGACGACGACGGAACTACATTGAATATAGGTTACTCAATACAAAGCATTGACTGAGAAGTTGAACTGCATCCAGTGTTGAATTTAATCTGATACAATGAACCTTTAATTTAGAAGTCATATTCGGTGTCAATTGCCTGTAGTCTTTTCCTCGTATCACATACTGTCGTCCGCATATTTCATTTGTTGATGATGCACATATTCTATAGTAATGAAACTATATGTATATATATATATATAAATTAAACGATAAATATTCTATACCAATGATAGATATAAATAGTCAGCAGTCCAAAAATAAGTTCTTTGTTAGTGTAGTAGCAATTTTATTTTAGTTACATAGTTTTAATGCAATAGAATTTAGTAATGAATAACACCTAACAATATCAGTTTTGATTGGTTAAGTTGCCCATGAACGAGACTGACATAGCAATAAACAGCTGGTTCCGGAATCATCTAAATCATATCACTTACGAATAACCCGGGGTCGCGTAGGGAAAACTCCGAATTCCTAAATTGAGACTGAAGACCCAAAGAAAATTCAATGTTGTTTTCAGCCTCGTTTTGGCTACATCTGTGATGACACAAATGCCAAGTTTTATAGCATCTTAACTTTACATTGAACAACTCTGATGACATAAGGTTAGGAAACCTGCTACATGAGCAAGAAATGGTTATTCAACGAATTCCGTGGTGATCCAGATGCAGATCTATCAGTCCCGTGAGTCCAATGGATTCCAAGGAGAAAGATAATATGTTTTCTATGAGAAATAATCATATGCCATTATTTGATTTTGAATTAGAAGTTTACAATACATATATATATATATATATATATATACTCTAGCAAAATTCGACTTATTTATTGACGAACTCTCGTGTATATATATATATATATATATATATATCATTTCAAGGATTTACCAGCATCACCAAAAATACAGAAATAGAAATTTTATACCAAAATATTTTAAAGCCCCGGGATAAAAAGGTAATTTCAATCGAATCTGAATTCCGTGATCTCCTTAAGGCTGAAGCCATCAAAAATAAATACAATAAAAACCAACCTACATTACTAACACATCATCTAAAAATTGCCGCTAAAGAATTACGCAATCACCCCAACATCACCATAAAAAAGCAGATAAAACAAACATTTTTGTAGTACTCAATAAAACAGATTACCATTCAAAACTACAAAATATTCTCGATGATCATACAAAATTCAAAGAATTAAATAAGAATCCCACCAACCAACTAAAATCAAAAATTAATAAACTAGAAACAAATTCGAAAAGTAAACGCTACACAACACAACAATACAGACGCTCTTCTTACAATGTAGTAGTGTACATACAAAAGTTACATCACTTTTGTTATACATCCTCCCCTGATGATGGCCCAAAGTCGGGCAGAAAGTACTTGGGAAATAACTAATTATTGAAGATTATCAACCAATTCCCGCCAAATATCATAAGATTAATACGGTAATTCGAAAGACTTAACAAAAAATATATAGACCAAAATGTTCAATCATATATATATATATATATACACACGAGAGTTAGTCAATAAATAAGTCAAATTTTGTCAGAGTTGGCAATAGGAAGCATTGTTTACATTTACACCTTTTTCAAGGATATCGATAGAGATAGATCCTTTTATTTTACAGAAGACTGTCAGTATGACATTATTTACAGGCCGCTGTTCTCGGAACTTTTTCTTTAACTGAGTCTGTTTCCATTCCATGGACTGTTTTTTCGATTCAGGTTCGTAGGAGTAAATGCCTGTTCACCACATTTGTAAACATTTTTTAAAAACATGTTTCTCCGAACACTTCATATATTCTTCTGCAAAATCACATGATTTACACTTCTCAGCCACCAAAGACTTGATTACAGACGTCGGTTCAAGTGTGGCGCACTCTGCTTGATTTGCTTGTATATATATATATATATATATATATATATATATATATATATCATTGATACAGATAATATAGTTTAGTATGCTCGAGAATAAAGAGGAACCAATATTGTTGATTGAGTTAGGATAACATAGATATAGTCAACGCATGTTTAAATAGGTGAAAAACTGACAGTTAGCAAGGGCTGTTGATTCTACCTCGATGCTATCCAAACCTATACACACACACGCACACACATATATATATATATATGTATATATATATATACATGAAAAAACTGAGTAGCGCTATCTTCAACTTGATTAGAAAAGAAATGTGTTTTTGTTTTTGCTATTTTTCATTTGCCTTTCTTTGTTGTTCGAATAATATTTTATCGAATATTATGGCTTTTATCTTCCAGGGAAACTGTATGACAACAAGAATTTTGTTTAGCGCCCAGTGAAAATGAAGGAATGAATACAAACAAACTACATGTGTAACAGAAAAACGTCACCAAGATTATTCCAAAAGTTTCTCAGAAAGGAAGAAAATGTCGACAAATTTAGAAAGAAAACGACCAGTTCAATTCGATCCTTCCTATTTGTTCGAAGACTTTCTTTAGAAGAATCCAGTCACAATGGAACCCAATTCTCGTCGCTGTACGTAATTCTCGTTAATAAAAACGTGATTACATTAGATTGACCGGATATCGAAGCCCATCTCATTTAAGAAGGTGCGTCGAGTTAACCGGTGATGTAGGAAAATGTGTACCTTGTGTATACAATGGTGTCAACCAATTGATAAATACAATTTCCTTTGAGATTTGTCAGAAGTCGATGGATTCCTATTTACAAAGGTACGAGTAAGAAAAGGAACCTTTATATTTTCAATAGAACAATTTTCCCTTCTTCCTCTTTTTTAATCAATATATCGATTAGGTTCATCCATAGTCAGTCTATCTATCGAGCTATCTCTTTGGTTAGTTTGTATTTATTTAAGCAGATTGTTATCGCGTGTTTACTTCCGTCGCCTCGAGTCGAAGGTAAGTGAAAGATTTTGAATTCAACGTTGAAAGACAGAGTCACAGTCACCACTTCGATGATTGACTCAGTACAGTTTTCTTAACCGAGTGGTCAATACTTTCATTTGTGTAAGTTGTTGTTGGCGACCGTAGTAGAGGGCGATCAGAAGGCTCCCTTTTAAATCGCGAATTCACCGAGATGTATGGGGAAGGCGGTACTCCTTTCCCTGGATTGCTCCACTTTACCCTTGATACGTACCAGAGTGTTAAGCAAGGAGGTATTAAGTACCATTTTTAAAGTCTTTGGTATGACGCGACCTGGGATTGAACCCAGGTCTCCCGGACCATTGGTGAACACTCTACTCACTAAGCCAATACTGGCTTTGTATTAACATTTGCATTTAACTCCTAGTACAAAGGGTGTCCAAAAAGGGAAGACATAGGCATAATTTGGCAGGAAGTAAAACATTGAAAAGTGTAAACGTAAATCAGCAAAACGTATGCACTTTTTGTAACAGTAAGAATAGCATTAATACTGAGTGCATGCTTAGGTGACGTCATAGCAGAGATGACGGCCATAAACAAAACAGAAGTCAAACATTGAGGTTCGAGGTGCAATAAACTTCGTGATATGGCTGTGGAACTTGATTTTCCGAAGTCGGAGCTCTATGAGATTGTACACGCGGCCCTAAACAAGTTACTGAAGAACACAAGTTTTTGTGCAAGGGTTCATATGGTCAAGATGTTTTAACACTCTCACTGCAGAGTTTTGATTTCATTTCATCAGAATATATCTTCCGTTCGGACTCCTGCAATAACATCTATCCACAAATCGGTCAGACGTAGACGAAGCTGCAATTGCAGAAATACATGGGTAGCGTCAGTCGATTCACTCTCCGACCATCTGATACCACGTTATTTAAGGGGGATATTTATTTATCAAATGATTGGTTTTGTTTCTTTCTTTAATGGCTTATCAGTCTTCAGGGCTTGTTTAATGTCAAAACCATCCTTGTAAAAGAAGCGAAGCGATACTTTTTAACCCATTGCTGGGAAGATAAGGGGGTTCATACTCAAGGGTATTAGTCCGAATGAGAACTTAATAGAGAAGCTTGAGGTCGATTTCACTTAAGACTATGTCAAAGTCCAGCACGTTAGCCACCACGCTTCAGTAACTCTCCTTTTATGAACTGTATTTGCTTACTGTAAAAAAGAAGCATTTCTTATAAATTTTACTCCAAAATGTTCAGGATATCGGAAGTAGCAGATGCTAAATTTATTTGCTTTTTAGACTTTCCCGTTTAAATTTTAGCTTAAATATTCCAGACACCCGAGGGGGCTGGGGCTGCTACTTGACCCCACCTTCAAATCTTTCTAAAATACTCCTTCATATTTCGAGTTTCATAACGATTTCCCATTAGCCTAAGAAACGAGTAAGCAAAGAAACAAATGAAGAGCATAATTTGATATACAATTTTATCGTTTTCTTGTATTTATAAAAAAAAAAAAGGGAAACAATGCGTAAAATTAGATTGACATGTTTCGCTATAAGGATAGCCTCATCAGAAATGAAACACGATCGTCCGTTGGAATTTTTGACAAAAAGTTCAAACGGACTATCGTGTTTTCTACTTTAAATAGATTTAGATTGATTTTCATTTATCATATGATAAAAATAAGTTGTGTTTGATTTATTTACTTTTCCACTTATTTTCATCATCTTGTTAGATTTACTAAAATCTACCATTTCTCTCTCTCTCTATATATATATATAAATATATATATAATTTTTCCATTTCATAGCAGGACTCATGTCCTCCCTTAGTTTCATAAGATATGAGAATAATGAGCCTTACTATGCAATGTTGTACCATCAAGTTTTCTCCGGGGCATGGAATTTGGAGTTGACCATCAATTTGACTGGTTATACTTCAAAGTTACATACCCCAGTCTGCCTTACTATTTTACTTTTTCAAGGAAATTAGTCATAACTTAACGAAGACATCCTCATTTCCAATCTATAAATTGTATTTTCCGTATAGTATGGAGACACGGACTGCTTCGACATTGTAGCAGGTGTTCTACAGGGAGACACACTAGCCCTCATACCTCTTTATCATCTGTCTAGATTATGTACTTAGAACATCTATTGATCAAATCAAAGAAAACGGTTTCAAGCTAACAAAGGAAAGAAGCAGAAGGTACCCCGCAAAAACAATTACCGCGGCTGACAACGCCGATGACATGGAAGGTGCACCCGCTCAAGCCGAATCCCTGATACATAGCCAGGAACGAGCTGCTGCAGACATTAGCCTCCACGTCAATGCACACAAGACGGAATATATGTGCTTTAATCAAACAGGCAACATCTCCACACTAAACGGTAACTCTCTGAAACAAGTAGACAAGTTCACCTACCTAGGAAGCAGTGTCTCATAAACTGAGACAGACATCGACACGCAACTAACAAAGGCATGGACAGCTACCGATAGACTATCGGTCATATAGAAATCAGACATGACCGATAAATGAAACGCAGTTTTCTTCAAGCAGCGGTCGTGTCGATACTGCTATATTGATGTACTACATGGACGCTATCAACATATGGAAAAAAAGCTTGACGGCAACTACCCAGGAATGCTGCGAGTAATATTGAACAAGACCTGTAGGTAGCACCCCTCAAAGCAGCGGCTCTACGGCCACCTACCTCCCATTACGAAAACTATCCATGTTAGATGAACCAGACATGTGAGATACTGCTGGAGAAATAGGGAGGACCTCATAAGTGATGTATTCCAGTGGACCCCTTCACATGGACTTGCAAAAGCAGGACGACCAGCCCGAACCTAGATACAAGAGCTCTGTGCTGATACGGAATGCAGCCCTGAAGACCTGCCGGAAACAATGGACGATATGGAGGGGTGGCGTATCATGATGATACTTTTGTCAAAGTATGCAGAGAAAAATACGGAAAACCCCAATATATATACATATATATATATATATAAGTAAATAAGTAAAGTTGGCAACCGTAGTTGAAGATGACCTGAAGGCTTCTTTTTCATTCGCTACAACACTAAGATATGTGAGAGGGCGCTACTTCTCTCCCTGAATTGCTCCACTACCCTTGATCCGTACCTTATAATGCTAAGTATTAAGGAAGGTGGCATCAAGTACCATTTTTTGATTCTTTGTTATGACTCAACTTGGGATTGAACCTCGGTCTCCCGGGCCATTGGCGAACACTCGACTCACTAACCATATATATATGTTGTTGGAAGTGTCCGTGGTGTAATTGTTATCGTCGTAGGAAATGAACACGGCGACCCGAGTTCAAATCCTGGACTTGACTGATTGCATTTCACATAGCACTAATACCCTTGGGAAAGGTATGAATCCAATTATTCTCCCTCCAGCTATGGGTAAATAGTAGGACAGACTAGGTTCTTCAGCCTTGGGTAGGCAACTAGTCTAGGAGAAGGAAAACTCTGAATTCAAACCTGTTAAACTCCGCTTAAAAATTGACCTTGTGTCATATCCTGCCCGAGCGGAGGGGTTGGGTAAATAGGATATATATATATATATATATAAATAATCACACTTCTACAATTTTATTTCTAGAAAAATCAAAGTTACAAAAATAAAATTGTATAAATAATAAGAGTTGTATCTTCTTTTAATTAGTTAACTTTAGCTTTAACGTTTAGTGTGATAACTTTCAGCGGAGGAAATTGACTCGACTACCCCAGTTCAAATTGTAAATGAGGCTGTTTGTATATCGCTTCATGCTAATGCTCCTTAAGAAAGGCATGAATCCATATTCCCTCCTCCAGCTTTGGTAAATAATACAGAAAACTGAACTTTTTAACTTTCCTTAGAAAACCAACCTAGAAAAAGTAATAAAACTCCAATCCAGGGGAGTATGGGGTTAACAACTCAATCTCATAAACATAAACAGCACAATAACTCAAGAAAACATATGTAGATGAAAATAACAGACTTTGACCTCGTCTTGCGATGACATATTCCCAGTATAAGAGGTTAGTAACAAAAAAAAAAGTGTTTTTGACTGATTTTTGATTTCAGAGTTTCCCAAAAAGAAAAAAAGGATTACTTACGTCGTTGATTCCACTAATTTTACCTACGAATGTAAACCAATACAACATAAAATACTTAAATTTAGAAAATGATAAATAATTTAGTCCACACCCAGTTATAATTCCCAGGTCAAGGATTTCAATTCTGAATCCAGTAAACAACGATGGTTACGTAGATATTGGAAGTGTGTATGTGTGTGTGTGTGCGCGCGCGCGCGCCGGTGCGCGTCCACTATTTGCGTACCCGAGAAAGAAATCTAATTATGGAATAAAATAATTTGTTTGTGCTTCCAAGTGCAATAGAAATGTACTAAATAAAAGTTATCTCCAAACTCCAATAAGAATACTGATGCATAAATATAGAATTCGTATAAAAGACAGACATGGAAAAACAGATATTGCCTTCCACTTTGTATATACAAGAACCATTCGTTTATTAAACACAGACCAAAGTATTCTTTGTTTTTTTTTTCATTTTGCTTGCGGGAGTAGACAAAAGAATATACAGATATTTTCCTATATCACTGTATAGATCAGTTCATGCCAACTTGAAGTCTCCATTTTGTTTATACCCATTAATTGCTTGTCCGTATACTGGATAAAACAGCTGCTCTCACACTGTTCGTCATTTCACTTTGTACACTGAGCATGATTTTGCTAAATAGATAAATGTTTAAGTGATAAACCGTGGTTGACATTTTATTGTTCTTTCTTTATATAAAATAAATGCAAAAGGAAAAACCTGTAATTTTTTTCTTTCGTGAAAATAACGCATTTTTTTTAGAAGTGTCATGAGATTTTAAAAAACAACCATGATGAATACCTACTAGTCCCAATAATTTGTCTCCTCCTAATCCTGTCTAACACTGTTTTGTGAATCTGAGAGTATTTCTTCATTGACTTTCAGTGCCTTGTAATCATCTACGTATACATAAAATGCAACTTGATTATATATACATTTATCTTGTTGGTAGAGTGTTCGCCAGTGGCCCAGAAGACCAGGGATCAATCCCAGGTTGAGCCATACCAAAAACTCAAAAAATGGTACTTAATGCCACCTTGCTTAACACTCAGTATTATAAAGTACGGATCAAGGGTAAAGTTAAGTAATCTTGGAAAAGGAGAAGTGCCCTCCCTACACCTTGGCGTAGTAGCTAATGAAAAAGGAGCCTTTGGTTCACCCCCGACTATGGTCACTAACGTTATTCATTTATATATATATATATATATATATATATATATATATCGATAGATAGGTTGATAGATAGAGAGAGAGAGAGGGATAGATAGATAGATAGATAGATAGATAGATAGATAGAAAGAGAGAGAGAGAGAGAGAGAGAGAGAGAGAATTACGTCCATCTTTCGTGTCCGGACGATATTTTGACATCCCTCGTCCCCGGACACGTTGACAAAGAAGTACGTTAAAGAATAAAAATCTATTATTCGTTCTATTTCCTGAGTTGGCTCGTAAGGGATATTTCACGGAAAATAATAATAAAAAATGGTATTGACAACAGGTTGAGGAATTATGACATGGAAACAACGTATCAGAAGGACTAGCAAAAAGAAAAAATGAAACATAACGGCAATTTCAACAGCATCTAAAATACATTTATTCCGTTAGCAAAAACAAACTAACAAAATAATATAAACACATAAAGTTCCAAAGATATACGGATAAGTCTTATCTGAAGAATTATGTTTGACCTGAAGATTCGATGTGGGCATGATAGAAAATTCTGTTCTATCAGGCTTCTTCTGTGTTGTCCATTTTTTTCTCGCATGTAGTCGTGACTTTTCTTCCCAAATGCCGACGCCACGTTTACTTTTTAAACTGTTCATGCAACGTGGGTCTCTGTTTAACCGTTTCGTTTCAAGCTATCTCTCCCCGCCTTCCAGTTCGCCCATTTGGCAAAAAGATGTCTCATTCTTTTTAATGCAAGGCTTTCTGGTCAGCGTCTTCCCACTACTCCTCTTCCAGTGTGTCCGTTGGCTGCTAATACGTGAAATGTCACAAGTATACATAACAAGAGAGATAGAGAGAGGGGGGGGATAGAGAGTGAAAGCAAATAAAACATTGAAAATGTAGTTATGACTGCAATCAAATAATTCGATGGAAATCATTAAGTAACCCATAAGAAGTGGATATGTTGTTAAAGAAGTAAACTAAACGAAACTAACTCAGACCAAACGTTTCTTTTATCATTGCAATTATCAAGGTAAATCAAAAAGATTAAAACGATTAACAAGTAAAACCTGCCTTAACTTGAATGCAGGATTACAACGTGAATAGACGAGGTATATATCAATTATGCCAACGTTCTTCTGTGTGAACGATACGGTAAGATTAATTTGCAGAAACTAAGCCAATAAAACACGCAGATACACTGATACTTGCAGAAGATCACGGATTGACACAGATTCTTAGTAAAATTCTTCTTTTTTTTCTTTATTATTGAGTTCATATCGTGCTAGGTTATTGACTATATGAAAATCTGATCTCTTTGATAAGATAAAATGGGAATTCTTCTAAGCTGTACCGGTGTCAGTACTACCGTATCGATGCACCACGAGGAATCTTACGAAACGCTTCAAAAGCAATCTTGATGAAAACCACGCAAGGATACTACTAAGTGTTTTAAACGAATCCTGGAAGCAGTTCCCTAAAAAATACCAGGTCACTTACCTCCCATCTCACAAACCACCCAAGGCATAAAGAAGACATGCCGGGCACAGCAGAAGTAGGAATAAAACTCTTCTGGAAGAAAGCAATGTTCCCTTATGTGATCCTACACATGGCTACTCCAGTTTTAGCCGACCAGCAAAAAACTTACATCAACTAGCTTTATGCAGACACTGGATGCCATCAAGAGGAACGACCAAGAACGAGGACCGATAGGGACTGATGGCGAAACAGAATCAAGGGAATCATTGGTAATTGATTTCTTCTTTCTTTTTTCTTTTTACATTCATTCTATCCATCTAAAAATGCTCTCTTTCTTTCATCAGTGTTAATAAGCACACAAAAAGACTTCCAAAAAGTTTAGTTAACATTAGTGTTAGTCATTCTTACAAGATATTTTACAGTGCAATAAGACAAGACTTTTTTTTTTTCATGCTATGAAGAAAGAAATTCACCGTGATTTAAATATAACAATAATTATACAATATCTAAACGACTACTTTAGCAATTAGCTGAATAGGAATTCGAAAAAGAAGCTTAAAGAAAATACTGATCAAAAAATCTAAAGAGGATTTTGAAATAGAAACTGTAAACTAGTTAGTTAGTCAACGAACACACACACACACACATACACATACACACAATATATATAATTTTTTGTAATAGGTCCAAAGAGAAAATAAAAATATTTTGAAATGAGTAGGTCCTGGAAAAGATTTATACTTTTTAGAATTTCAAAAAATAAAAAAAAATAAGATAAATAAATAAATCAATTCTAAAATGTACAAATCTCTTCCTGGACCTACTCATTTTAGTATACAGGGTGGAACGATAAAATCCATTCCTGTTCCGATAATTCCTGAAATATTTAAAACTTCAAATTCATGAGAAAGCAAATAAAACGTCTTTTTGAGGAGTACATCTAAAATAAAGCTGCAACATCTCAGATTGTTATTTTTGACTTTCAGTGCTGTTGACTTTGCTAATAAATGATACCAATCCATTGTGAACGTACAATGTTAATAATAATCCAAGATTGAACAAGTCTATTCGACCGAGAAACGGGACCCTATCAGTCCGGATGAGAGTGGACTTTGGAGTAATGGTCATGAAGAAGTACTTTAGATTACCAGACCGGAGCCACATCATCACTTTAATGTCATAGCCAGGATACAAAATGTTTTCAAGTATTGCTATCTAATACTAATAATTCGGGTTTGGTTTTATGGCACATCAGCCATTGTAGGTTATTTAATGCCGAATCCATTTTTATACCTATAAATATTTATATTTCAAACAAGCTTCAGCATTACTGGAACCTCACAATCAGGTTGTTTAGTGTCATAACCAGGACACTCGTTAGGGGATCTTATCCCTCTGCAGAGAAGCATTAGTCGACGGGGTATTTTATTTATTTATCTATTTATTTATTTTTGCAGCTCGGCATCATTTTGGAATGCAACTTTTAACTTTGACTCATTTTAATCTGAATACACACAAAATTCACTTCTATCAACAACAGTTTTTCTTTACCATTCGCACTTCAATAATAACCTACTGTTCATAATCATAAAACTCTTTTCCTAAGATAAATTTGATTTCTATTTTCCTTTGTTTGTTTCTCCCTATTCCTTCATTCACCAATCTTCTTTTTCTTGCATTTTCATTCTATAAAGATTTTTTTTCTTATTTCTCTTTTGTTCCTTCGATTTCAACAACTTTCTTTCGCTTCGTCGTGTATCTGTTTATATTTCTTCTATGTTTTTCTTTATTCAAAATTCACTTTCCCTCAGCAGTTTGAACACTTCTTATAACCCAATTACTTTTAATCTGAAGATTATTTTTAGAATATTTTGAAAGAAGAAATGTTAGTTTTGAAAGTAAATTTTGCTCGATATGGGCAATATGACCAGTTTTGCACGCTAAATGTCACATCTGAAAAATGTCTTTCTGCAAATTGGTCCATTTTTGGAGTCTAAAAAAAACTTTTATTTGTTCATCTATTTTAGAAATAGAAGCTAAATTCAAAGTTAGTGGAAATGAATTTATTGTTTGCATGATAGTGATAAATGAATAGAAAAAAGGCAACTTACGGTATATATATATATATATATATATATAGAGAGAGAGAGAGAGAGTTATGTGTGTTTGTGTTTGATTGAATAGTCAACATTTCGTTTCCGCCAATTTTATCTTTGATCAGTTCAAGTCACCGTATGAGTCATTTGACTGATGAATGGATTGAATTCAGGCGGGCATCGTATTTCCCCCACCCAAATTTATTCGCCTTCCTGAATTCATTCCACCCAGAAGTCAAACGACTTATAAGAAGACTTTAAACGGAAAAAAAAAAGAAAAATAAGAAGAAAGGAAGTTTTTGTCCTATCTCATCAAACACGCTTAAAAGAGAAATTACCGCACACACACACACACACACACACACACACACACACACACACACACACACATGTATGTGTGTGTGTTGTTAGGCAGTAGACTTTCATTTAAACATGTTTGATTAAATGATAGACACATTCTGCTTATATATTTTTATTAAGATCCTTTCAAATTTCCTGATGTCCTGGTTTCAGGTTAGAATTGGTAGATGAATTTACCAAAATTATCCCGAGCGTTTTCGAACCTTTCATAGGCCATCATCAGGGGGTTACTTGCATGTGTAAAGAGTGTTTGTAAAGAGTTTGGAAACTTTTAAGATTTTTTTATAACATAACAAAATTACGTAAACGCAGAGTTGGAAAAATGAGATGCTGATGAATTTAAAAACAGAACGCTATCAACGGAAATAGAATATTATCAAGAAATATATATATATATATATATATATATATATATATATACTAAAGGCATTTCTAAACATTGTCACTATTTTCAAAATTAATTCTATTGACTTTAGGGGTTTTTGTTTTTATTTGTATGTAGGGCTTCTAGGATTTGTAGTCGTAGCTTATTAATTTCGTGTGCTATTATAGTGGTGTTTTCAAGTAGAATTTTTTGAAATAAGGATTTGGGAATAGAATGGGTTGTAAGATGTAAGGCTATGGAGCTAGAATCATTAAGGTGCATTGTAAGCCGTTTAGAAAGAGCTGTAGTGGACTTTTGAACAAGTATACAACGTTTGTCCTATCAAGAAGTTTAGTGGAGGGGAAATGTTATTGGAAATAATAAGGTTGGAGGTTTTAAACCATAAACTATCAATAATCTATACTCCAAAAACCAATTTCAGAGTAATTATAAGATATATGAACATATATTAAAAACCTTATCCAAAAAATGTTCTCCCGGCCGATCCAACCAACAAAGTAAGACTTATCCTTTACTACAACAAATTTAAAAACTTGAAAGTATCTTAATAAAATTTTATTGACAAAATGTGTCTTTATTATTAAATCAAACATATATATATATATATATATATATATATACCTAATGGGTCAGAAGAAATATACCATTCCCGATCATCAGAATAAGACTGACCAAAGAGGGTAGGGCAAACTACACTTTATTTACTAAAAAATCCATCCAACCAAACAAAATTTGCATAAATATAATACATTTTATCAATTAAAACCACCCCGGAAAAAAAATAAAAAGGAAAACAAAAAATCCAACGGAGTGGAGAAACTTACCTACCAAGCAAACAATTCTTTCTATATTTACAAATATTAAGAACTTCAGACTTATGATTAAGTAATTATTTCGGGCTATTATAACGAATAATACTTTATTTCCCCTCCACACACAATTAGCAAAATTTATCACCCACCTAATATTTATGACATTTTTTTATAATTTCCAATTTCAGTAGAGGGTTTATGCCAAACTTTGTCTTGATCTCCCAAATGTATTTCGATTAATTGGTACAATTTTTATATGTCTCATGGGTGAAACTACATTTATAACTATAGAATCTTTTTTTTAACATCTTGAGTAGATCCAATATACACTTTGTTTTTATTGATCTTGATAGCATTGTATCTGCAATATACTTCTACCTTATATACTACACTTTCGTACTGACATTTACACCTAAGGGGGCAATTAGTTTTATTAATGCAGTTGCATAGAGGGGGATCCTTATGTTGTTTATTCATAAGTTTTTTTAGTGTTGCTATTATTAATTGGATTATCTACATTTGGCATGCAACTATGCTTAATTCAACATTGTTCTTGTTAAATATTTTGTATATACTACACGTAGGTGGAAAATTCTTCCATAATATCTTTAAAAATTCTTTACCTATGTTACTGGCAATACATATGTTGCTGCTGTTGCTAGATAATACCTTATAATTCCATAGCCAACGTGGTACGCTTGTTGGCCGAGCGGTCTGATACAAAGTCTAACGTAAAGTTGAGCAGATTTCGATCCTAGCTTCAAGCGTCCTACGGGTCTAGCCACGCTGAAGAGTTGTAATTCAACGAAACAGTCAGTCTGTGGATGACAATATATATATATATATATATATATATATATATATATATATATACGAGATACCTTCAATAAGTTTCCAGACTTTTTTGTACAGACATTTAAATTTGTCGTAGACTCTTGAAAATTCCCTATGTTATTGCTATTCATCTTATGAGATGACTGACCAGGTTTATGATAAAAGTGCCCATACGAAAAAACTCTGGAAACTTATTTAATGAGCCTTGTGTACATATATATATATATATATATATATATATATATATATATATATATATATATATAATATATTGCAAGTAAGTATTTTAGACTTTAACATTCTTGGTCGAGGCTAACGAAAATAGTTTTTGACGCTATTTCGTCAAGTAATTTTTCACCTGGTAAAATTATGAAATTAGCCCACTTAGAGATGTGCACATTTTAATTCTTTTTAGCAGTAAATAGACAAATAACAGATAAGATGCAAATAATTTTTTTCTTTAATAACTGAACATTCTAGCTTCCTAAAAATATTTCTTAACAAACTAGATTAGATTAATTAGATAAAAGGTATATTTTTCTAAATCATGCAGAGAAAAATATTATGGAATAACCTTATATTGAGGAAAAAAATTAGAGATTGATCTTGTAATTTGCATTCCTAAAAAACCTGTGTAAAAGATTCGTCTTTGTACAGTGAATTTCACCTCTCTCGTATTTCGGGCAATCACCTAAATTTATATAAGACTCTATTTATCGATTACTTTGGCTAAATAGGATTGGTGCGTAATAGTTTCATGTTTCACGTCTATTCAAATCAGCCATTAAAGATTATAATTGAGATTAAGATGTTTTAAAAGAGAAAAGACACTTCACCTATCCCCTAAAAAAGTGCAAGAAGAAAGTCTTGCAAGTGCATCTGGAGTATTAAATATCCGTAGACATAACAAGAGGAGGTATTTATATTCAAACATTTTACAAACTTTTATTTTATATTCTTGAACAGATACTAAGACGCGTGAAAATCAAAGCTGTTCCAAAAAGTTCTCACTAGAATTAGTCTCTTAAGCAATAATCTAATAATTAGAGGGGGCGGTTCAAGCAAGGACTTCGCTGGCTTGAATTTTTAACTTGATTAAAATTTTCCCTCAAAATTGCAGATATGGTAAATTTCTAGTGATTGATTAGTTTTGAATTAGTTTATAAAGGTTTTATTTTGGTATCATCTTTAGAGTGATATTTTGGCGATGTGTTTAGCAATAAAAGTGGGCTTACTTACAATGGCTTTCGAGACACTAAGGCCAAAAATAATTGTTGGATGAAGAGAAAATAAACACAGAATCATCTTTATAGAGCATCACGTTTGAACTTAACTAATTAGGAATGGCTAAAGAAACTAATTTGATGAATTTATTTCTTCAGTAGTTAATCTTTTTTTTTTTTGTTTGTTCTGAAACTGATATTTATTTGGTTAATCTTTTCTGTCTGTAAAAAAATCAGATCTTGAATCTTTTGAATTTCTTTTTTGGAAAATATAATATAAACGAGAAACGATGAAAAATGAGTGACATAACAAGAGAATGACAAAAGGTTATGAATATTAAAAGAGTGACAGAGGAATGTGACAAGAAATTAACTAAAAAATAGGCTCTTTGTTTTTATTAAACATGAAATATAAAACTGATACATTAACGTTAATGTATTTTAATTCACATGAAGAAAAAAAGGTATTACTTTTCACCATAAACAATTGTATTTCTAAACATCGTCAAAGAAATATTCAAGTCACTTTTTAAATTTCTTTTCTTAATTGTCACTCTTTTGATTTATCTCTCTTTCAATATAAACACACACTATTCATTGGACAAGATAGTTTATTCCTCAGCGAGAATTACAAAATATTTGTCCATATTTACCCAAAGTTTTCATCATTGGTAGGACGAAACACAAGGTCTATTTTTAAACATAAAAGTTTGAATTTAGACTTTGTCTTCTCGACTGGTTACTGTACAAAGGCCTGATAGTCAGTCTGCCCTACTATTTATTCATAATTGGAGGGAGAATAACATTTTCTTTTTTATGTAGAGGAATTATATATTGTGAATTGAATTACCATGATCAGAAAATCCAGTGAACACTTGCGCGCGACATACGGAAACGCTGGACAGCTGTTTTGACCCTATTAGGTCTCGTCAGCAGTATATAACGTGGTCTTCCCCACTAGAGATCAAACCAGCGACCACAGAATGCAGAACCGAAACTCTACTACTGAGCCATCAGTGTACATCGCACAGAAGCTATCCCAAATTAACTAGTTATGATGTTTGGGCGGCCAATTAACCTGAATGTGTCTTGCAAGCTTCATCCTTACTCTTTATAGAGGACACGGTCACCTCCAGGGCCTCATCCACTTAATTATAAAAACCTCAAGGGCAAGGAAACAGAAGAACCGTGTGTCGTATCAAGAACACTTATTGGTGTTTATTTATTTATTTTGGTGGGGTTACCTCTTTGCAAAAATGCTGTGGACGTATTCTACAATCCTAGGAGAGAGGGCAGGAGGTGTTTAAATGGGTATTAATCATAAAGTTTTTGGCAATAAAGAATAAATAATAACGTGCTCGAACATAGTTATTTCAGAGTGTCAATTAACTTTTTTTTTGTTTTTTGTTTTATCCAGGTGGGCTTTATTATTCCAACTTTTACTATGAAGAACGTTTTGTTGTGTAGCATTTGTTGAATCCCTGATGTCCGTTCGACTATACAGACACAGAGACGCTCGCATTCAGAAATAGATTTATATTTTGGCATTTATCTATAAACTAATGAGATTGTCGTCTGGTGAGAGACATTTGGTAGACGCACATGCGTTAGAATAAGATAAAAGGCTTGAAATTTTGATGTGATGTCGAGACTCATCCAATGCATCTGCCAAAATGATTGACACAAACCGTATCATTAAGCCGTCCAGCACATTCATCAGGTGATATTCCACTCAGGTCACATCGAATGCAGTCCAAGACGAGAGAGTGAAAGAAAAAGAGAGAAGTTGGAAGGGAGTAGCGAGGGAGAGAGAGAGAAAGAGAGATGAAGAAGGAAGAGAGAAAGACTACTATACAAAGTATTCTTTATTTTTTTGTTTATTCTTTTTTATTTTCTTTCTTTTACTGATGTGTCCGATTGATGAGCGAGAGGAATTCCGGCAATATTACAAAATAGCATTGAGACTAATCGCTTTTGTGAATATTGGCTCTAATGAGTAGAGTGTTCGCCAATGGTCCGTGAGATCGGGGTTCAATCCCAGGTCAAGTCATACCAAAGACTTAAAAAATGGTACTTTATGCGACCTTGCTTAACACTCAGCATTATAAGGTAAGGATCAAGGGTAAAATGGAACAATCCAGGGAATGGAATATCACTCTTCCCTACACCTCGGTGTGGTAGCTATTGCTTCAGGTCACCGCGACTAAGGTCACCAACTTTACTATTTATAAGACACCCAACATTATATATAATATTATGATAAAAATCTCAAATTGCCGATTCTCATGTGAGCTCGTATCGATATGTCTTTATATATATATATGAGATTTAAGAAAATTTGACTGCGGAATGACTATGGCTTTGTTGGTTTTACTCTCTATGAACGCTTATTGTTTTTTTTATGCCAATTTAGGCTTAACAATTAATTTAAAGTTGTGGTGGTAGGATACACCGACTGCATCTCTCCAGAGGGGTAAGACTCACCGAACGAATTTCCTGTATATGACATTAAACAATCTGTTGGGTAAGCTCAGTAATTGAGCTTTGAGAAATGTGAAGTAACCCTTCATTGCCATTGCTCGCAGGTCCATTCTAACCCGAAATGGTAGCACCTGATAGGGTCCAATTTATAGGTTTAATAGAGCTGCTTTAGCTTTAAACTATGTGCAAACAAACAAGTCATGTTAAATTGAATTACTAGAAAGAGAACTGTTTGATCATTTACTTGTGTATAACAAATGACTGATGTTTAATTGAAGAGTTAGGGACACATGATAATACATGGCGACATTCACCTGTGTGCAAATGGATGAATAATTTTTAATAGAATGATAAGTGTTAAATTGCGATACTTGTAACCACTTTACTGTCTGCGAACAAATGATTAGTGTTGATTAGAGTTATAAATTGTAGACATAAATCATTGAAACCATTAGTTGTTTAGAAACAATAGTAATTCTCGTTTGCAAACAAATTCTAATTTATTTAAAAAGGAAATTACCTACAAAATATTCACTTACAAATCATATATGTATATCCATTTAACTGTGAGAAATAGTAAGTAGAATAATTCGTGTTAAATAGAAATGCTTGAAACCATTTAACTGTGTGCGAAAAACTGAGCTCAGGTTTATCTAAAAATGTTATCTGCAAAATGTGTTTACAAATCATATATTTAATATATATGTATAAAGTGGATTTAGCATTAAATAACCGACAATAGTTGATATGCCATGGAAACCAATTAAACCAATTATTTTCTTCATTTGTATACGGCAAAGAATTAGTATTTACACTTATTCTAAACAGTTTCTATATTAACGTTCTCAGAGCGAAAGGAGTTTAAATTCTTTTTAAACATTATCACACTCAAATCTAATTAATCCATAGATGAGACAGCAAAAGGTACTGCCACTCCTAGTCAGAATCATTCTGAAATGTTACCACCAGATGCAGTTTAGTGCTATATTCAGAATAAAAACAACTGTTAGATTTTAAAAAATGGCGGCTCCTTTGATATGGGACTGCTCTTGCTTGTTATCGGACAACAGTCACAAAGATCGACCAGAAATATACAAATTCAAGACAAACATTTGCAAAAGTAAAAATTGTATGCTTCCTTGTGTGATGCAAAAATGGAACCGGCTGTGACTAAAATAATGTGGTAGTTAGCCAACAAAAGGAAACAATCAAATTACATTCCAGTTTTTACGAAGATGGGCGCTTAGTGTAACAGTTATCTTCTTAAGAACTGGAATCGGCCACGTGATTTCATGCCCTGGACGAGGCAAATAGCATAAAACTTCACGCAATCACCTTTGGAAAAAAAGCATGAATCTGTTTTTTCCTGCGTAAATAGTTGGACAAAATTGACTGACTTGAAAATATTTATTCAAGGCTTGCTGTTTTGAGACCAGTTCACAGGGAAGTTGCAATATCGTAATATAAGTGTGCGGGATTTTTTTGTGACCATGCGTCAGATTTTCCCTTTCCTAATATGAACAACTTCATCTCATCTTTGTCAATTCGTTTTCGAGACGCCCCAAACACGACATCATCTTCTGAGAATCGAACTCTAAAACAATAAAATGGCCTACAAATCTGGATAATCAACCGTCCTTTACAACAAAAGCATGAGTGAATTTTTCTGAATGAAAAATGAACAAAGATATTATTGTTATTTATCTAAATTTACATATTGTTAGTTATGTTGTACATAAACCTCTTGATGTAACAGGCGTCTTAGAGTAACGGTTGATTGTAACAATCTTAATCGTAATTTTTAAACTTTAAATTACGTCACAAAACAACCAAAACCTCTCACTCTGTACTGCAAACATGGGGGCATTTTCCAGAAAATACTAATTCCATATCTTTAAAATTACGTGTAAGCCAATATTAAAATTAAAACGTTAAGAAACTAAAAGATCAAGAAGCTTCCACCATTCTATTCATGCGAACCCACATTGTTTACAGCTATGTTTGTACTTTTGCAATATAAGAAAAGAATTGACTTCAAAAGAGGACATTCCTCTGATAACTATCAAAAGGCAAACTTCCGATTCAGCTCCCACCTAGGCGTGCCACAGAAATTATTTAAAGCCGAAGCAATATGCAAGGTAATACAATCGGCTCACATGATATGTTAACAGCATTTCTTAATTCACTCACTCATATTTACATTATTTACCCTTTATTTTTGACCGATAGAGAAAAATTCACAGAATTGTAATCAATACACGCCATATAGCATTTCTCATTCTCGAATAAAACCAGAAGTAAATCATTACCTTCATGCGGTTAGCTGTTTAATCTGAATTTTCTTTTCTTTTTGTACGCGCGTAAACTACCAGATAGCCTCACTTTGATACAGTAAAGAAGTTTCGAGAATAGGAACAATAGAGGAAGTTCACAAGGCTCATGTTGCGCCAAGTGAGGAAAATAGTAACGGTGATCATTTTTCCCGGCTTACAACAACAGTTGCATAAAAATATATTTTATCTGGTCATTATGTGTTTATCTTTAAAAGTTCACATTTTATACGCAGTGATCTTGTCGACATTCGTCATGGAGAGTCTTGTTTTTTGTTTTGGTAATCTGATCTTATTTAATGGTATGTTTCAATATATATATGTGCAGGGAGGCAAAACTTTACTATGTCTCTAAATCTTAAGTCAAGCCAGAGTTTATGGTTAAATTTTTATTTCTATTTTGTGTGTTTACAAAATTTAACAACAAAAGGAAATCCAAATTGTTTCCCATTACTGTTAAGCTTTGATTGATGCCGATTTTTAAAGATGTATTTGACATTTATACTAAGTCTGGAAATGCATGTCCTCATATTTGATTTACATGGGTGCGATGAGCTTGATTTGTAAACAGGCTAACAGTTAAATTAGAACTTCTCTATGCTCTATAAGCAAGACTGAAAAGCTCACGGCCAATTGACAGATGAATAATGAAGTTAAATCTGATTTAATTCATTGTAGATATGTAAATTAATCTACAAAATTGTAAGAGAGTAATCTTTCCTGTTAATCGTTTGCTGTCGCTCTAAAATCCTTTCATCAGTGAGAAGCCATCTCAGTACTTGTTATTTTTCATTTTCTATTATTATTACTATCATCATTATCATTATTGTTTATTCCTTAAGAGTTTTTCATATCAGTGTTAGCTGATGGTTTTTCACTGGAGTTTGAATGACAACAAGTCACCTCAAGTCTCCAGGACTTGTCTCAGGATTCTGGCCGTTCTCAGCAATGCTGTCATTTGGATAGTCTCTACCCGTCCGCCAACTTCCAAGTCCTCCAGGCCTTTTAATAATCATTTAGTTTTTGTGCCTAAAGCACCAATCACAATTGGCACAGTCGTTACTTTCATGTTCCACAGCTTTTTTAATTCTCTAGCAAGGTCGAGGTACTTATCTTTCTTTTCACATTCCTTCAGATTTATTCTGTGGTCCGCCGAGACAGCAAAGTCGATAATTTTGCCAATTCTCGTTTTTTTTTTGTTGATTATTATAAGGTCTGGTCTTCTGGCAGGGATTAGGTGATCCGTTTGTATGTTAAAGTCCCATAGGAGTTTATGTGTGTCATTTTTTAGGACAGGTGCTGGGTTATGCATATACCATTTGTTAGTATGGTCAAATCTAAATTTCTAGCACATTTTCCAGTGGATCACCTTGCCGACCCAGTCGTGTCTCGCCTTTTACTCCTTCTGTGCTAATTGGCTGCATTCACTTATAATGCGTTTGATAGTTTCGTCTCTGTCACTGCATAGCCTACGTTTACTGTTTATTGCGTCTTATCTATTCTCGCTTTGATATGATTGGTCCTTATGGCGTTATCCTATGCTACTATTAGAAGAGATTCCGTTTATTCGATTTATTTATTTCATTTTTATGATATAAATCCGAAAAGTATGCATAAATTGTATAAATGTTTCGCGTAGGTTGTTAAAATTGTTACTTGATAGTTTCTGCAGTCATTTTTATTTCGCTGAAGCCAAAAAAAATTGAGGGAAGTTGGTTATCATGGGTGAATTTTCAGTTTTACTCTTGAATCTCTAAAACTGCTCACATGGTTTGTGAAGCTTCCCTCAAAGTTTTGTGACGTGGCATGAAATATTTATCCCAAGACGGGAGTTTATTTTTCGCACGTGTGAAGTCGGTGCAGTCTGGCACTTGATCCCTCGCAAAAAAAGTTCCAGTTAAGATTCCTTCTTTTGGCACACGGGGAACTGGCAGATAATGTGGGGGTTAACTTGGGGCTAGAATGACCGCCGCCGGCAAGGGGTTTCCAAATTTCCCGTTACACACGCCCACCAGACCACTTCGTCTATCTACCCCTAGGATAATGGAAGATATGGGCCTCTAGGTTTAGATATAATATTATTATTTATTGTGGTCGACAATTCCAATCTCCCGTGTAATATTTTTAAAGGCGAATAGGACATTTAACGAGAATAAATTGAGGCGAAAATGAAGCTGAAAAGGAACATGCAAAAGAAGGCAATTCGATAGGCAAACAACACAATGAATAAATTTCCACACGAGGGGACATCTAAAATATAATAAGGTTTTAATACGTGCGGACACAAGCAAATAATTAAGGCGCCGGCTATATTGCTAGCAGATAAGACTTAAACACAATTTTTTTCTTTCCTTTTCTTTTCTCTCTTTTCTGTCTTTTCTCTTGAACCTTGAGAAGGTAGCAAAGTCTATTTAGATGTTTAGAGTTGATGAAATGAATCTTTTCATTATGTTTCTATTCTTTTCTTCATGCATATAATTCTTTATGCTTCTTTCTTTAAATTGAGAGGGAGACCATACAATTGCAATACTTAGGAAGGGTGGAGGGAGAAAACGGTTTTAAGGTTTACTTCGCCTCTTTGATGGGCTTCTTCTGAGATTTCTTTTCTTTCACGGGCTAGCGGGATTCTGTGGAGCTTGGCTTGAAGGCACCGGTTATCTTCTTATCCAAATTTCTTTCCGCTTTTCCCCGGAGTTTCGGCGACAATTTCAATACATCTGGTCACGCCAACTGCTGTCCTGAAACTCCGCTCCGCTTCTTCGCCCGGAGTTGTGGCATCAGATCACCCGTCCTCTCACGGTGACCTCCGTCCTAAAACTGAATTTTTTTTTCTATTTCCGCTGACGAAAAGGATACTACTTCCGGCTTTAGGGTTCTGGCCAATCATTCGGCCTCTTTCTGCTTCCTCACCCTGTCAGGCGATTCATTCGGACTACTATCATGACCTCTATGTCCCTTTCTTTATCCATCCGGTCACAGAATGCAAACATCTCTTGGCTTTCATTCTGACCTGGATTTGTTACTTCGGCCGCGAGGAATTGACCTACATTCTTTATTCTTCATTTAACGGTCAATCTTTAAGGCCTGTTAATTCAAACACGGAGGGGTATTGGGAAATCGATCTTCCCACTCTCCTCTCCGTGGCAGACCACGTGACAGTTTCAACATCGCCCCCAAAAGTGCTTTGAAATATCGTCATACAAATAGAAACGCAAGTTTTGAAATCTTGAGAAACAACTTCGAAGAAAATAAATGCGGTTGATTTCTATCTCTCCGTAATTTTTTTCTGAAATGTTTATCGAACAGCTTCTAACACTTAACGAATAAGCAATATCTTTGCATGAAATTATTCAAAAATAAAAGACGTCTTAGCATGAAACAATCAGTCTCTAATGAAGTTTGTTTTTATATTTGTAATGTTATGACGGGGTCATTGAATACAAATGTGATCGAGGACAGCATATGTGCAATGTTATAACCAGGAAAGGACTCCGATGTTGTCGGGTGCAGAAGAGGAAGTGCAGATGTTGTCCAAACCACCTAGAGAGAAGTTTGGATGTAAACAAAATGTCTCGTACTGAAAATTGATACTGTATATAAGATGATATCACACACACACACACACACACACACACACACACACACATATATATATATATATATATATAAACATTCTAGGGTTGAATCTTTTTCTGAACTTCCTCCGAGTGGATGTTTATACAGAACCAGTCGTTTCCATCTACTGAATAAAATACCCCACGGCATTTATTTTTTCTGATGTGATTAACATCAAAATGAATGATGTTCTCAAATTATGCTTTACTCGTGGCTCTTTTAGAAGAAAAAAGAAAAATTCTTTGAATATGTCTTCATATGTTATCATTATCGTTGTTTATCATTCATCTAAGATCACCGATGATTCGGCAATATTGAAATATTAATGTGAGCATCCACTCAAAAAGGCAAATCCAGAAGGAACAACAATTAACAATATTTTGTGTTTTTCTAATAGATAAAAAATAATAAACAAATTTAACAAATTTGCAGGGATTACATGGATTTACTTCAGATTTGATTCTGAGCATATTGAAAAATTTCGAAGAATATAGGAACAATAATTTCTGTTGTGATTTTTTAAGTGGTTTTAAAGACCCTAGTAAACATACGGAACATCATATTTGTCACAATTAAAATGATCTATACGAAAGTGTTTTGTATACATAAAGTCGTTTCCAAAAAAATATGTCGATACATTTTACTATAAATTGTCGGATATCATCGAGGTAAAAAAACAAAACAAAATGAAACAAACAAGCCCTCCACCAAAAAAAAACAAAAAAACACCACTCATAAAATACATGTCATGTGGTGATAGGGATATATGATCGTATACAAAAAATCGATTCGTTTTTATAAATCTAAACTTTTACTCAAAATTAAAGGCTCACCATGAGTTACAAATAGATTAAATTGAAATCCGTGCGTGTATGGGAAAAAAACACGAATTGAATTCAACCATGAAACTATCGAAATTTATAAAAGAAACAATGTAAATTGATCTGAATGAAAAGAGAATATTTCTGTTGAACTATTTTATATTTCAATGGGAAGTCCCGAAATAATTTTAAGAAAATAGTTTATAGCTCGTGTCCAGTGCTTCAGGAACATTGATAAGGCGTAAAAGTTTTTATTTTAAATTTTTTATAAACAGTGAATTACAGTTTTCTGATGTTGTTGGCATTGAAATAAATGATGTTTTCCGTTATCATGGTTCCCTCAAAAAATAAATAATAAAAGGATTTTAGGATATTTTTGCTTTATGTATCGTTGTAAAGTCATCATTGGCTTCTTTTTCAAATGACGCCTTCTAAACAGCAATTCATTGTAACCCATGTTACAATAGGTAGCCGTTTAGTGAGACCAATTATGTAATAATAGAATCAGCTTTAAAAATCAGGTTAACTTTTTTGTGCAAATTCATTTAAAAGTGACGGTCTCTGAAAGAGGCCAAAATTAACAATCTTTACGTGTCTGGTTGAAGTGGAATCTTTTATACAGTGCGATCTGGCACTTATTTTGACTTTTTGTCGGATTAACTAGAAAATCTGACCGTTATATATACATTATTCATTTCTTGGGCAAAAATCAAGAGTCGATCTATACACGAATTTGACCAATGTACATTCTTCGGGTGGTGAAATATTCTTTAACATCTTTTAATCCGACACGCATGCGCATACGTAAGGTTCGGGCAAAAAAAAAAAAACACATGAAAAGAAATTAGCCAAGAAGAGAGAAAGAGATGTAA
>OY757904.1:81795501-81848001 GCA_963585895.1 Sepioteuthis lessoniana
TATAAAAGTTCGCCAATTAATCCTTTCTGTCCAAGTGGAACGGGTTACAACGCGCAAAATAAGATCAACAACGTTCATTCGACCACAAAATAAATTCTTGTTCATTAGAATCTGTCCGAAGGTCACTCAATACACGTGAACCACATTGAATAAAGAAATTAAAATAAAAGAAAGAAATACTGACCAATCGATTTCAACTACGTTAACCTTTATTGCTATTTACCCAAGCTTATCCAAAGATTGTTTGCTTAAAAATATTTCTGGTTTCAGCTTCACTTTTCTTTAGCAGTTCTGCTTTTGTTTAAAATATAAAAATCGACAATTAAAAAAAATGCAGTTGAATATCCAATAGCCAAATCTGGATTTTGTTTTTACTGTTATTAGTAATATAGATTTTTTTTTTTTTTTTCTATTATGTAAATTAAAATGATAAGTATATATGTACGTGTGGCTGCGTATTAAGACGGAAGTAAATATATTGCTATATATAAACATATCACAGCTCTTTACCATTATTTTATAATCGTTATTTTCGAAAATATATGCATTTATCTATATATATAGACAGGCATACTGGTACATACGCACTCACACACACACACACACACACACACACACACACACACACACACACACACACACACATATATATATATATACACACAAACAAATATCGTTCAAAAAGTTCTAAGCCTTTCTCGGTGATAAGAGCTATAGGTGTGAGGTGTGTGACAAATCTTAAGTCTGGGTGAGGCTTAGAACTCTGAGAATAACCAAATAAATAAAACTATATTTAAACAAGCAAATATAAAGAAATATTCTTACTGATCCTGACAATTGTTGTGACTTCTCTATCAACTAGATGCCCCCATTTTATAGTCTTTTTCAGATAAACAGTCTAGTACATATACAGGATAATACCTGCCAGAATTGAAGATATCATCGATACAACGGCTTGAAGATTACATAAAAAGGCGCGAAGGAAGGTTGACGACATCTACTATACAGACAATACAAGCTTCAACTGAACAAAAATAACCAGAAAACAAAAATGGGAAGGAAAAAACTGTATGTATATTTCAAGCAACGAACAAATGATATCTCACACGAGAAATCTTGGACATGGCTACGAAAGGGAAACCTTAAGAGAGAAACGGAATCTCTTCTGATAACAGCACCGAACAAAACCATAAGGTCTAAGTATGTCAAAGTAGGAATAGACAAAACGCAACAAAATAGAAGATGTATATCATGTGGTGACAGAGACGAAACGATTAACTACATAATAAGTGAAAGCAGTAAATTAGCGCAAAAAGGGACAAATGGTATTTTTTCAACCCAACATCTGTCCTGGAGAATGACACACTCAAACTCCTCTGGGATTTTATCTAACAAACGGGTCACTTAATCTCGGCCAGACGACCTGACCCAGTAATAGAAAAAGACAAACAAAAAAAACAAAAAAAAACAAAACAAAAACAACAACTGCTGAATAGTGAACTTTGCTGTTCCGGTTGACCACAGGAAAAACTGAAAGGAAGCAAAAACAAGGAAAAATCCTTGACCTTGTTAGAGAAGTGAAAAAAATGTAACTGGCGCGCTCGGTACAGTCACCAAAGGATTGGTTTTGGAACTGGAGGACTTGGAAATAAGAGAACGAGTGGAAACCATCCAAACTTCAACATTACTGAGATCGGCCAGAAAACTAAAAAGAGTCCTGGAGACTTGAGGAGACTTGCTGTCGCTATGACTCCAGTGGAAAGCCATCAACACAAACTGGTGTGAAAAACTCTTAAAAGAGCAAAATAGTAATATTATTTATATTATTTACACACACACACACACACACACACACACACACGCGCATATATATATATATATATATATATATGTGTGTGTGTGTGTGTGTGTGTGTATTATTCGGTCCAGTTAAACCGGAGTTGGGAGTAATTCCATCAGTAGTTGGGAGTAATCTGTGCCTAGAGGAAAAAATACAAATAATGATATAGCCAGACCCTGAAAAATTATTAAATCAGCGATGTGAATTAATTGCTAGATGTAGACATAGGAATAAATCTAAACTATAGACAAATTATCATGGATAATGCTTAAATGAAAAAAGAAAATTGTACTTCCCTAAATTAGCATTAAATCAGGGGGGGGTAAGTTGAAATGTATTTTGATTTTAAATAAATAAAAAAATGAAAAAATCAATTTACTATAATTCCAACCAGCAATAAAAAAAACCGGAAATGGGCTAAATGAGGAGAAAACTCTTCACCCCTCTTCTACCCCCTCTCACCCTGTCTATTAAATTAAATAAATTTATAATCCTGATGTGACCGGTTTTGTTTTGTCTTAAAGAGAGTATATATATATATATATATATATATATATATATATATATATATATATATATTTCTCATATCCGTTCCTGCGCCATAGAGCTTTTCATTGTCATCCACAAGGAATGATTCGTATCTCAAATTTGTATCATCGTTCATTTACTCCCAAAATTAGATCGGTAATTACATTTTTAGAGCCTGAGAAGTGCAAACCATGTGAAATTTACAGAAGAATGTGTGATGTGTACAAAAAAGTATGTTTTAGTGAAAATGTTTATAAATGACCTAAACATAAGTTTGCTTCAGTGAACTTGAGTCGAAAAGACTGTACACAGAGTGGAAAAACACTGACACTCCGGAAAAGGAAAAGTTCTGGGCACAGCAGTCAGTAAACAAGATCATGTTGACTGTCCTCTGGGATATTAAAGGATCCATCACTACTGATTTCCATGAAAAAAGTGCCAAAGTAAACAGTGCTTCCTATTGCCAACTTATTAAGAAAAAATCCCCTTATTAATTGAATCACCATCGAATAATTAAATATATGTATGTGTGTGTATGAGAGAGAGAGAGAGAGTGTGTGTGTGTATGTGTGAAAATACACGGAAAAGTGGATAAACCAAAACAGAGACAACGGATTCAAATTATTATTTCGTCTTTATTTCATCAAAGACTTCTTCAGAATGTTGGTTGAATCTGTTGTCTGTGTTTTGGTTTATCCACTTTTTCATTTATTTTTTCACATCTTGACCGATTTTTCCAATCTACAATTTCTCTCTCTCTCTCTCTCTCTTTCTCTCTCTCAGTCTATCTCTCAATATATATATATATATATATATATAATCAAGCTATGTGGTATATTCATTTGTAAAACAATCATAAAATACCGTTGGCTTTTTTCACGTGCATCTGGTAGATATATTGGGAAGAATATTTCGATCTTGCCGGTCGATTTATTGATAAACATCCTTTCAAGATAAAAATATCTAAATGAAACAATTAACTTTTTTTTTCCCTATCTGACAGTTTTATTATTGGAATCACCTTCAAACTTCATATCTAATTACATGCAAAAATACCTGTGATAATACAAACATAAACACCACGGTAAATACACACTTCTTGTTTATTGGTTCATATATTTGTAAAACCGACACTTCTGTAGTGGTATAAATAGTGTTAAAAAGTTAATTACATGCGTAGCTAGATATGTAGACACCTATTTGCTTGATTGCCAGTAAATTTTGAAGGAGAAAGTCAATTTATGTACAAGGCTTGATTAAGTGAATATATTACAAGGAAATACTTCGTAAGAAAGAATAGGCGAAATATACTTATTAACCGTAGTTATTAATATATTTACAAAGCTTAACCGAGTAGAGTAAAAATCACAACAGACAAGAAGAAGAATATGTTGCATTAGTGTCCCAAGTCGAGAGAACTTACTTGACATATTAAAAGTCCATATAACAAAATACTGCCTGAAATACTGATTAGTGAGAAAGATGCAACTACTTTAACCAAAAGGAAACCTATGTGTATTTTCGGTTTTTTTAATAATTGAGCGTTGATGGGGAACCCCACGAGTGCTCCTATAGGTTTATGGAATCTTTCGATGAATTCTGATGAAAATATTTTAATGCTTGTGATCGTTCTCTATCATCAGTTTTATAATATCATAATCGTCAAATAATGGCTGCCACCATCCTTGAAACACTCACATCAATTTGAGACAGCAAGGTCAGATATTGTTCCATTCCTTACCTCTTCTTGAATGCTGAAAATAGCTTTAGCAGTATCAAGTCTCAGTTTAAAATAATTCCTCAAGATAATGATATGAAAAAAATAATGATAATAATGATGATAATCGCCTGCCAAATAGTGGACTTTACCTTCCCGGTAGACATAAGAGTGAAAATAAAAGAAAGCAAAAAGAAAGATAAGTACCTAGACCTTGCTAGAGAACTAAAAAACTAGGGAACATGAAGGTGACGGTGATACCAATTCTGGTTGATGCACTTGGGACAATCCCCAAAGGATTGGTAAAGGGAATGAAAGACTTTGAAATAAGAGGACGAGTAGAGACCATTCAGACTACAACATTATAAAGATCGGCTTGAATACCGAGAAGGGTTCAGGAAACTTGAAGAGAGTTGCTATCACTCAAACTCCAGTGAGAAACCATCAGCTGGCGCTTGTGTAAAAAACACACAAATGAGTAAAATCATTATTAGAATAGTTAGTCTAGATGAGGTGGTGACAGAGATGAAATAGTTAATCATATTATAAGAGAATTAAAAAATCTGGCTCAAAAGGAAAACAAGAATAGGCAAGGCTAAGCGGGAAAGGTGATCCACTGGGAATTGAATGGTATCTGGACTAACCATAAAATTGTTTAGGACTTTGAGATACAAACAGATCCCGAAATTTCAGCCAGAAGACCAGATCTAGTTTTGGTTATGACAAAAAGGACTTGTCATCTTGTGGATTTTCTTTTTAGAGGAGAAAATAGAAGAAAGGGAAAAACTGGACAAATACCAGGATCTTATCAGAGAGATAAGAAAGCTATGGAACAGAGATTGGTTTGGTTTTATGGAATATTAATTATTGTAAGTTAATAACAAATCCATTTTAATACATATAAACCGTTCTATTTCAACCAATTCAGTTTAGTATAAGTGCAGTTTTTGTTTACACACAGTTTAATATAAAAGTAATTCTATTTCAGATAATTCAGTTTAGAATTAGTACAAGGTTTAAATGTCAAAAACAGTCTATTTTAAATAAATCTGTATAGCATAAGTACGCAGTTTAAATATCAGAAGCTGTTATATTTCAAACAATTGTGTTTAGTATAAGTACACAGATAAAATGTCAAACACTTTTATTTCACCCATAGATTGGACCCTATCAGGTGCTCCCAATCCGGGCTGGAATGGATCTGGTAGCGATGGTAATAAAGGGGTAATCTCTGTTCCCCAAAGCTCAAGCATCACTGGAGCCTCACCATCAGATTGTTTAGTGTCATATCCAGGATACCCATTGTGGGAGTCTTAGCTCTACGCAAAAATGCACTCGGTGTATTCTGCTGCCCCAGGCTATGGAACAGAGAGGTGAAGGGGATACCAATTGTAGTTGGAGACCTTGGTATCTGAAAGTCTGGAAAAGAAACTGAAAGAACTGAACACCAGAGGAAGAATCGAGACCATCCAGACAGCAACACTGTTAAAATCAGCTTGGGTACTTTGAAGAAACCATGAAACCAGAGGAGACTTCAATGAAAAAGAAGTAGTTAAAAGTGGTGTAAAAAAAACTTGTAAATACAATAAAGGTGACGGTGATACCGATTGTAATTGGTGCACTTGGAACGATCGCCAAGGGCTTGGTAAAAGGACTGGAAGAGTTGGAAATTGAAGGTCGAGCAGAGACCATTCAAACTACAACTTTGTTAAGATTGTCCAGAAAAGTTGATGGGACGTGCAGTCACTTAGACTTCAGTGAAAGACCATCAGCTTACACTTGTGTAAAAAAACTCGCAAAGAATAGAGTCGAAGCATAGATATTTACATCGAATGCACTTTGAATTAAAGGAAAATGCTTTTCATATTCTTTAATGGGTACATGAACATATGTCAGAGTTCATGTGCACTCTGTGTGAGTGAGGTGGTGTACGTGTTCACGTGTTTTTTCGGTGTACACATGTAACTGTTTTAGGTAAGTGGGCTAGCGTCTAGCCATACGTGGTTAATCTTCTGCGTTTGTGTGTCCGTGTGAGTATGTGTATGTGTATGCGTGTGTGTGCGTGTGTGTGTGTGTGTGTGTGTGTGTGTGTGTGTGTGTGTGTGTGTGTGTGTGTGGAGAGTGTGTTGCAAAATAGGTAAATATTGAAAATCAAAAAATAATTAGAAACAAGTATTATTCCTATTTTTCCCATCACCTTTGTTCATATATATATATATATATATTTATATATGTGTGTGTGTGTGTGTGTGCTTTCTTCGTGTCACTCTCTGTAGGTACTGACTCTGGCGCAAGTCCCCTTGTATGGGACACTGATTAAGAAACACATTGTTAATATTATGTAGAATTTCTGATTAAGCATTGCTCTATTACGAGGCAACCTGTGTGTTTGATAAAAGAATGTTTATTTTTTCATCTCCTAAATAAAAACGTCAAGTAGGTCTTATTGTTTAAAAAAGAATTCAAATAATATACCAGGGAAACAAACCTGTTTCATGACTGATGTAGTCACATATCTACCACCGGAAACCCTAAAAAAAAATTTAAAAAAAAAAGATAAAGAAAAAAGAACACCAAGACTCCAAATACTAATTTTCTCTCTTGGCCCTCCCCAACTTGGAAAATTGTCTTAACACAATCATTCAGTCCCCAACAGCACCATTTGACCTAGTTTCGCATTATTCTACTTACTCTGTGATAGGTGTTCACACCCTCGTAAGAAGCTAAGATTTCGAATACTGATTTTAAAGGTAGATCGATTCTATCTCATTTATAACCCCCATTTTTCCTTGTGCTATGTATAGTAAAAATCAAGAGGCAGGAGATAAGTAAAAGTTGTGGCACTGAGAAATTAAAAGAATAAGAAATAAAAAAAAATCCTACGTTGGTAAACATCGGAAAGTTGTCATAACCAATAATAAATGAAATCAATCTTTATGCATTTTAAATATCAAACAAGTAAATTAAATAACGACTTTTAATAGGACTTAAATACGGATTTAACAACAATTATTTTCTAATTACAAATGCACATATACGTATCTATTCTGTGTATACACGGTCAGATAGATAGATTGATTGATAGATATGTACAGTGAAATAGGTATGTACAGGCTGAAAGGGAAAAGAGGTATTCATAAAATCATCGATGCAACCGACTCTTAAAATACTTGTTTTCCCGGAAGATATCTGTAAATGAGGTTGAAGAGGTAGTCCTATGAACCCTCCGCTACAGAATTATATTCTCACCGGGTACCCTACACCAGTAAGACGGCGGATGTTAGTAAACACCTATCTACAATCAGACACCAAAAATTTGTGGAAAAGATAGAGAGAAAGGTATGTATGTAAGTATGTATGTTGGTTTGTTGGTAAAAGTATTTCCTCTCTCGTATACATGCACACACACAAACACACACACACACTTGCAGACATACAGAGAAATACAAAAACACATAGGCATAGACAAACAACCACACGCACATTCGCTCGCGCACACACACACACACACACACACACACACACACACACACATACGCGGAAAATCTTTTTTTCCTTTTTTTAAATAAAATTTTTAGTTCCTACGAATAAAATGAACCAACTATATTGTTCCTTTTTGCCGAAAAATGTTTGCTGTTTTGATCTAATATTGCTGATCCATAAGTTTCCAAGTTGGACGGATAAAACCTCGGCAGTAATATTTATTGGTCGAGAGACAACGCGGAGGAATCATCGGAAATACCATTTTTAGACGTTCCGGTGCCATGATCAATCAAAGAAAGGCGGTTCACTCACTTAGTAGGAGTCAAAACAAAAGTGGGAGTAGAGCATTGAGAGATAGTAGCGTGAGCAGTTCACGCAGTCGTAGTAGTAGTGGCAGTAGCAGTAGTAGTAGCTGTGGTGATAAAGAATACAGCTGCTGCTGAAGTAGCTTCGAGTAGCACTCCTTGCAGTAGAGATAACAGCCGAAGTAGCAGCCTCTCTTGCAATGAAAGTGCTACCAATGTGAACGAGGGCAGCAGTATGGAATGTAGAGTCCTAAACTGTAAAGATGGTTTCCAAGAAGCATGTTTATTTCCCTTTAACTAGAAAACGTTTCCTTTCCTGTAAGTCGCTATTTTCCAAAGCAACAGTCTATTGTATTGCTATCAACAAAGAACCAATAAAGACAAGGGAATTATATTCCAATGCAACTTTTTTTTGCAACAGACATATCCTGTGGCTTTCACTAGAGATCAAGTATTCTCTAAATCGCAGTATTCCATTTAATATACTTACCGATATCAATATCTTTATGATTTTACCCTTTATGAGTGCTAAAACCAATATTATCTGGCGGCTTTCGCTGAGGTCCAAGTGATAGAAAGTATCATCAGTTCTCAAGATCTCTTCTCAGTATTCTAATCAATTTCTGACATTCTGAAACCTGGACGTTCTAAATACCTTCGAGGCTGTTTTCCAGGTTTTTTTTTAACTGTTCCAAAGGCTCCAACAATAACTGGTAATAGCGTCACTTTTAAGTTCCATGTCTTTTTTTGTTCTCCGGCAAGGTTTATATATTTATACAGTTTTCTGCCTTTTTTTAATTTTTTACTTTTTACTGTTATCTACTGGAACGGCGAAGTCTCCGAGTTTGTAATTTTTCTTTTCTTTTTTCAATTAAAACTAAATCAGGTTTTCGGCCAGGATCAGTTTTTATCTCGAAATTCCAATGACTTCAGTGAGTCTCATTCTCCAGGAGATATTAGGGTCTTTGCATATACCATTTATCTGTGTTGGGATAACATCTCTTGCTTTCCAAAAAAGTACTTCTAATGGTCGCTTAGAGGTGGGACCAGAGTAGCTTTATAAAATGCCCAACAAAGTCGAAACTGTTTTTCTTCGTTCCAGCTTCAACAATAAGAAGCGATCACAAATGGGTGCATCTTCCGACAGATTTTGTGTTGTACCACACACGGTACCATAAGTCTTCATAAAATAACTTTCTTTCTATTAAGGACTCTTCAGCTACTCGATAAGACTTTCTCTCCATTATTTACTCTCGGGGTTTCACGTAACTCCTGTATCCATTCTATTAGGTTTGCTCAGGTTATAAATGTTTTATTGTTGATTCATCGTGAATTGTTTTATATTGTTTAGTACAATTAAATTTTAAACCATAATACATTTTCTCTGCTACAAGTGTCCGAATTTAGTTCCTCATTCTCTAAAAATTGTGGTGGTGAGTTTCTTTACTCAGATACTACAAATATTCGTTGAATAACCTTCAAATCGTTGATACCAAATATTTGTGTGATCAAAGTCACTTGCACAATTCCCTGATTTAGTTTAGTTTCATCTCTGTGTTTCACAACTAGTTCAGTCCTTAGGTGTGTTCCCGATTGATTTTCTATTTCCTGATTAAAGTGGGCTATTGTATTGATGACTTCTAAGTGTTTGCTTTCGTATATTCATCGTACCTTTCTATTATAATTCACTATTACAATTATTTGAGCATAAGAGAAAAGCGATGTGAACAGTTATAGAAGAGGAAATGTATTATGATTTTATATTTCCTCGAGCTAAACAATGTAAAATAATTCTCGACAAATTCCCAACAACATATTCTATTACCTGAGTAAAGTTACAAGAACAAATATAAGGAAACATGAGGTACAAGAAAGGGCTTATAAAGAGTTGTATGAAGAAATGTCCTAAAGATCTTTAGACATAAGTTGAGGGTGCTTAATAAAATGGAAGTTGTTGTGTGAATACTTACATCCAAGTATAGAATCGTGGGCCATACAACACGAGGTTTATTGGGCTAATGCACTCACATGTGCCTGCTTGTAGACGTTGGGGAAGAACCGAAGAAATTTTTGCACAGTCGGATGAAGCAGTAGAATACACCGACTGCACCTCTGCAGAGGTGTAAACTCCCTTCCAACGAGTGTCCTGGTTATGACTAAGCAATCTGATGGTGAGGTTCCAGTAATGATGGTGCTTTGGGGAATGCGGGGTACTCCTTCATTGCCATTGCTCCCAAGTCCACCCCGGCTCGGAATGGTGGCACCTGATAGGGCCCTATCTATGGGTTAAATAGAACAATGTATTTATGCTAAACTGAATTGTTTGAATTAGAAATGTTTGACTAAACTGATTTGCTTGAAATAGAAATGTTTTTGACAATTAAACTGAATGCTTATGCTAAACTGAACTGTTAGAAATAGAACTGTTTTGACATCAAAACGGCATAACTATGCTAAATTGATTTTTTTGAAATAGAACTGTTTGAATAAATCGAATCGCTTGAAATGGAAAGGTTTTTGACAATTAAACTGTGTACTCATGCTAAAATGAATTGTTTTTGCATAAAAATGTATTTGGCGTTAAATAACGTTAAATAGGCCATAAAACCCAAGCATCCAACCAACCGAAGAAATTTGATTTTCACAGGTGTCTCTTTTACATGCTACTTTGGTCACACCATCTAGAGGCCATTAGAAATACTATTTGGCAGGCAAGGGATGTTATACCTAGATATTTCTCGCAAGTACGAAATAATGGTACTCGTTGTCAGTATAGTGATATTTTTTTTCAATACTACAATACTCAATATTGCTTAAATGTCTGCAATAGAGAAAAGGTAATATTTCTTGTCTGAATGTCGTTAGACGGTGTTACTAATTAGAGTTTTGGACATTTGACATCGCTATTCTTAAACTTCTTAGAATACGATAGAAACACACGTCTATTTGAATAAATTCCACATTACAAAACAGAGAACATCTGGAGAAGGTCTGACTGAATACGACTGAAATGTTGCATAAAAGTGAGTAAGATAGATGAAGAAAATCGTCTGTTTTCTTCCAGAAAATAATCAATGCATTTGCGTTCATATACTTATCCTTTGTGGTTTTATTACTACGATAAGGTCATTGCATCCTTTGGCTAAAATGTGACGATAATATTAATATGATGAACATTCCATTCATCAAGCAGTTTAGTCGTGGCCTGGAAAATTTCAATTCCTCTTCGAATTTGCAATCGTAAGATACTTTAGGTCGTTATCCATTATCATTCGTGTTACTGTCAACGTCTAATTCCATTGTAAGGAATAACAACAAAAATAAAAAAATAAGTTAATCTAATGAAATAAAATATATTTAAAAAGAAAACAATTAATACCCTTTCCTCTGGAACTCTCTTAACAGAAACATGTTCATGTTAAAGACATGTAATAAAAACAGATGAATAAATGAATAAAATGAAATGACTAGGTCTTTATCTTTGGTGATGTTTAAACTGAAATTCGGAGCCGAGAGAACATTATGTAGGAAAATACACACATTCCATATAAACACAAAATTGACGATGACGGAAACTAACTTTGAATATTTTTTCTTATACTCATCAAACCATTATAAAAGAATTAGATTTATTTCAGAAATAGAGGAGCTCTTGACGTAACGGTTTTCGTTGTAGGAAGTCTGTGATTATAGCTCAAATCCTTGACGAGGTTGACTACATTTCACTTTACACTAATGACTTTAGGAAAAGCATGATATCATCTGTTCTCCCTCCAGCTCTTGGTGAATAGTAGGACAGACTAGGTTCTTTAGCCTTGGTAAGATAACCAGTCTAAGAGAAGGAAAACTCTGAATTCAAGCAAGCTTTCCTCCACTTAAAAATTGACCATGTTACATCCTACCCATGACTTTGGTTTGGTTTTATGGTATATCAACAATTGTTGGTTATTTAATGCCAATTCTATTTTTATACAAAAAACAGTTCTATTTCAAACAGTTCAGTTTAGCATAAGTATGCAGTTTAAATATAAAAAAAAGTTCTATTTCAAACAATTTAGTTTAGCATGAGTACACAATTTAGTTCTATTTGACCTATAGATAGGACCCTATCAGGTGGTACTACTCCGGGCCAGAGTGAACCTGGGAGCGATGTCAATGAAGAGGTACTTCACCAACTTTACTTACTACCATCAGATGGTTTAGTTATATCCCGGACAATAGTTGGAGGAGTCTTACGCCCGATAGAGATGCAGTCGGTGTGTTTTACAGCTCCAGGCGACTGGGCAACCTACCTGTGGCGGGGAGTTGAGTAAATACATACCTCAGAAATAGACCCACACCAAAACTTTGATAAAAGATATTCTCTCAAAGAAATTAATGTTCAGGTAGGAAGGTTCAATTCTATAATCCATTTGAAAGACGTAAGTATGAACTCATTCTTGTGATAAACCTTACTTCTTATGTGAAAGTAAATACGTGCCGGACACGACAAAACTAAAGATGACTGGAGCCAATACTAACTTAGAATCGGTTCCAGTCATCTTTAGTCTTAGTCTTTTCTAAAAATAATTCCAATTTAAAAATTCAAATATTAAAATGTAACCATTAGTAAATGCTTTTTAGGAAACAAACAATATGATAAAAATGTGTTGCTTTTCCTTGTCAGAAAAAAAAAACATATATGAAATATTTGCTTTGGTTCACTGATAGGAAGTTATCCTTGAAAATTATTATTGTTATTCTTATTAGACTGTTAGTGTTTTTAAAAAGCAACTTTATCACTCTCAAAGTAAAAGGAATTTTTATAAACTTTAAAACCAAATTTTAACTCTATAAAAAAACTAATACTGAATAAACTTCACAATAAATTAACTAAATTATAACGTATAATTAACTGTTTATCTTTGCAGAGACCTTATAATTTTCAGGGGTAAGTGTGTCTGGTGTAGTGGCTAATGTCCTCGACTGCGAAATTGTTGTGAGCGAGTTCAAACTCCAGTGTTTCTATTACGTTCTTTCGCGGACTATAACCTTTGGAGAAGGAATAAATCGCCATATCCATCCAGTTATGGATAAGGTAGCACCACAATTGTTCTTCTATAACTGGTCAGAGGATTCACCTAGCCAAATATGGGTGTTATTCTTGGGTTCGTATCCTTGTCTGACTATGCCAAAAAATGTCTTCAACAACCGGGATTTATACGCTATCCACCGACGTCGTGATTTATGATCCAGACAGCGAATCAACCATTAACCGTTTTTGCAATCAGACAGACGCTTCTACTCAAGTATGTAAGCGAAAAACAGAAAAGAATCTGCGACCAAAAACGAAAAACACAGCTTTGAGAAAATAATAGTGTGTAGTGTATATTATAGAAATTGTCATTCATCAACTTTTTACATAACACAATTCTTTCAGACATTCACAGATATAAGCTTATTTCTATCTACCATTCCGGCAGTAAGATACAAGGCCGACGGCTCAGAATAGGGAAAACATCTGCCTCGTCAAATATGGTTTAACCCCTATCTCTCGATCGATTAATCTCCACTTCAATCTCGTCTCGTCTCCGGGTTTCACTAACTTTGAGAACATTTCACTACGTCCGATTTCGACCCGTCTTCCAGCTAATCTGAACTTGCTTCTCTTACAGCAGCTATGTGAGGACACGGGATGTAACTCAGAAGACCTGCCGGAGGCGATGAATGATAGGGAGAAGTGGCGAGAGATGGTCAGGGATATCCGTGCTGGCGGCACGACATGATGATGATGATGATGATGATGATGTATTTTTCATGCTGTAGTAAATTCCACCCCAATTTTTAAGCTAAATTTAGCTTCAGAAATCGTTTGATAAGTCAGTAGCTTTAAACTGACAACAATTTGTTTTCATGATCAAACGAAATAAAAATTTCTATTTCATAGCAATGACCATCGACATGACAGCATTTTTCTCCATCTACCGAATTTCAACATCTTTTAACAACAATAACAATTTTCATCTGTCACCGAATAATTCTAATGTTTGATAAATTCTTTTTGATCTAGATGCTTCAAAAAGATTCTGTTGCAGAAATTTTCATGATAAAATAAACAATACGTTCCTTTCTATACAGCCGGTTCAAAATCTTTTATACAATCGTAGTGTATTTTCTAAGATTGTCGAAAATCCATATCAACTTCGTCCCTTTTTCTGTGCATCAAATTCCCTCAGTCGGTTGCAGAAACCCACTATGATACACTTCTACAAGGATGACTATGGCATTAAATTATCTATGAAAGTTGATATGATTAGAAATCCACCAACTGTCATTTTAATATGAGACTCCAAATTTGCTAAAATATCAAATAGTAGGTCTGTGGGAAATAGGGACAGGAAAAGAAAAATACAAGAATAAAATAAAATATTCATTTTAAAATCAAGCCCTTAAACTCTATTAGAGCTTTCCAGACAGTAATATATTCTTCATAAAAGACTCGGAAAAAAGTGAATCACTTTTTTTCTCTTTTTATGCAGATTGTAATAGATAAATGTAAAAAGTGCGCACGTCCCAGCAAATTATAAAACAAAAAACAAAGATGATTGCAATAAGTAAGTTTCCTTTTATTTTCTTTTTGCCAACTGATTTTACGAATAAGATTTAAATAACGCGGACTCTACTTCAGAAATGAATCCACAATCAGCCAAAATTTCAATTACAGACATTCTTTCAAAGAAATGAACATTCCACGCATTAGGGTCAATCGAAAAAATACGTACTCACATTCATCTAGAGGTGTAAAACTGTACGACCAAAAATCCAATCCGTATTTTGCTCAGGGAAATTTCGTATATAGTAGTTGCAAACTGAAAAAATGATGACTTGGATCACTCTGATCCAAGTCATTATTTTTTTTTCAGTTTGTATAGCGTTGCAGTTATCTCGAAGAAAGTTGTCGGAGACAGAATGACGTAGTGCAGAAATAACGGTGAGATGGGGTTGTTCATTTCAGGGAAAGAAAATCAGACATTTCGTCTTATAAAAATCCCATTGGCTTTGTTTTCGGTGATACAACTTCCATCACAAAAACAGGAAAATATGAAGTGGTATTTTCAGTTCGAAGAAACGGCTCGGGCAAAAAAAGCTCTGAAAAAGAGGGTAAAAAGACGAGAAATAAAGGACAATGTAACATGTAATGACAAAAAAAATGGAAAAAACCTTAAACCTGACCTTAACAATAGAGGGGGATTCCCCAATATATGGAGTGTCCTGGCTGAAGTAGCAGTCAACATCGAGGAGCTTCTTCAGGAGGCAAGGGCCATTTCACACAAAAATACGGGGCAGTGGATGAGCGTCGATGTGACCAATAAAAAAACATAGTGTCAGTCTTTGTTGCTGACGAACTAAAAATATTGTCAAAACCACAAAAAGCCATGGTGCTCTGATCGTTTTCTGGCCTGGGAGCAATTATTATAGCTCGTACCTCATATGTCTTTTTGGACATGTTGCTTACGCCTTTTAGGGCGATGAAGAACCACGGCAGCAATTATCGAGGTGCCTAGCTATCTTTTAAGCGAGAATTTAGCCATTTACTTGTTTGGGGATATCGTGGCAGCGTCTCCTGACAATATGTGAGGGGAATGCTGGTTCAACATTATGTTGGATGCGAAAACCTTATGCTTCATCCCCAAATGGTTGGACTTGGAAAGGCGCAGGCTGCTGGTAATTGTTACTGGTAGAAAACTTGCCTGTTGGCGTTATGGGCAGACCGGTCACCTTTCTACAATTTGTTCGGGGAAGAAGAATCCGGTGAAAACGCCCAATCACACTCGGAATACCCGACCAGCCGCGACAGCGAAAGGCGAAATGGAGACTCCTGTTTCGCTTACCGTCTGGATAACGGTGCCTGGTCCTGTTGGGGATAAGCCAACTTCCTCCTCACTCAAAGATGGCTTTGGACAAAACTGAGAAGTCGAAGGAGGAATGGGTGATGGTAGGAAGTGGGGAAGGAAGGCCAAACCTGCAACCACCCAGGCTGACACAGTTTGGAGCCCCCACGAACCTATACCAAAAAATCCCTGCATCAATAACAAAAAAAACATCATCACCAAAACAAACAACAACTTCAATAACTACAGTCTCACTTCTTTCAAAAACAAGGTCAACAAAAGCAACTCCCACGCCTTCCAAAGCCAGCTGCACCACACCAAGGTCAAAATTCGAAAGACATTATTTAAGATGCTGCTCAATGGGGCCACAATATCTGCCTCTGCTCTAGGGCCCTCTTATTCAACCCTGTCTTCTAGGCCACGGACAATCAGGCTATACAGCACACCACCAGCCCACAAGGTGCCACCACTGAATTGGATGGACCTAAAAAACCCAAAAGGAGTTCGTCCCTCATTATCAACAATTCCAGCATCATTTTCAGCAACAGTTACTTCTCCAGCATCTCCACCCATTCCAAAGAAACGTCAATGCAACCCATGCTTCAACAGATCAGAGGACGAGATGTCTAAGCAAAAATGAAAGGACTGGCCCTGATACAATGTAGGATACGACATTTGTAGGGTGGAAGAATGTGCCCTGGAACGGCGTACAAAAGTCCAAAAGCACCTAGTAAAGGATTTCAGGGTCATTCATAACTTTAAGGAAGTTGATGGCAAAGATGTGGAGGACCCTGCAAACTTTCTCCAAACACATGTAATCTTGAACGAGCCAAGGGTCATAGGCATGTTCGGTGAAGCCAATCAGGACCTCGGCCCCCTCGTACACTTCAGTGAAAACGAAAACATTCAAAAATTGTCGTTGGGAGGTTCCATATTTCAATAACCTGTGCCTATATAGGTCATGTAAACTAACGTTTCTGCGGGATATCGGGGGTCTCGCTCAGGACAAGCACCATCGATAAGGAGATGGGCTTGTGCAGTCGGTGTCCTTACCCGAGCTATGTATTGTCAAGTTACCCAACTCCTGTAAATTTTCATGATATATTAAAGGTTGCCTAGTCTGAATGATAGATTTAAGGTTGCCTAGTCTGAATTGACTTCTTTTTGAGTCTGTTCAAGTTCTACCGGATTTTCTCCAAATCCAAATAAAGTAGATTGGATATGGACCAGTTGGAGCTCCTCGAGTAAACTCTCAAGCTATCTCGACCGAGTATTAGTTTGGAGAGTTGACCCAAATTACTTAAGTGGTCTAAGCACTATAAAATTTCCGACCACAAATTTTTATGTGTATCGATTAGGTTAGATAAGGCTAAGGTTTGGATGTTTGGTTACTGGAAATTCAACGCATCTTTATTGAACGAGAAAAAATTCCAAGACTTGCTTGAGTTAATGTTAAAGTGAGAATGGGCGGGGGATATCATTGGGATTATTTGGTGGGCTAATCTTAAGGATAGAATTAGATCCTTTGCTGCCGACTATAGGTGGAGACTTAATTTTGATAGAGTAGCGACGCAAAGAGCGTTAGAGGCTTAGATAGATAGGCGGTCAAAGCGGAAGATAGTGTGCCAACTAACGTAACTTAGGCAAAGTTGGCTATTTCTCCTAACAAAGAGTACCAAGCTTTCGTAGTTAGGACTAGGTTAAAAAGAATGTCTTATGAGGCAACAAACATGGCTCAGGGGCTTCGAGCAGAGGAACTGAGACATGCTACACCGTGAAATATGAGTGTCACGTCTCCAGACGGGCAACGTCGAACTACACAAGCATTTGTTGCGAGTTTTGAGATTACTTCGAGAAACCTATCACTAAAGAAACCGATGGGGGTCGCATAACTGAGGAGGCAAGCATTGAAAACGTTCGGGACAGACAAGCCCTACCAAGTGTACTTGAGGCAGTCGCCCATCTTTGTACCCTTGCTGGCGTCTATCTATAACGACTGGATGAAGCAGGGTTCCATTGCCCAATGCTTCATTAGGTTTATAATAAAATTACTTCGCAAAGACAAATTTGATGAGGATGGGATTAGTAACTTTCACCCTTTGACAATATTAAATGCTGACTTCAAGATTTTGGCGAAGATCTTGGAAGACTGTTTGCAGACTGTCCAGCCTCCTCTAATTGGCCCCGAACAGGACAGTCTTTATATGATACGAATGAAAATAGAAAACGTCAACAGTGGTGCCATGCTGATCAAATTAGATCAGTCCAAGACCTTCAATAGTGTTGACCACGGTTTTCTGGAAGCTGTCTTGTCTGCAGCCGGATTCGAGCTTCACTTTCGTAGCAGGATTCATTTTCTCTATGTGTCCCCTGGAGTGATAGTGGAAGTGAATAAGGTAAGATCAAAACCCTTCACGTTGTCTCGATCTATTAGTCAAGGGTGTCCGACTCAAGTTGAGGATGAAAGAGGGCATCGTGACCTCAAGTTACCTAGTGCCTCCGTGGTGGCTAGGTACACTGCATACGCTGATGATATCAGCGTACTTGTAACGAGCAGTGCCGATGTGGTCGAGGTGATCAAAGAAAACATTACTAAAAGAGATTCAGTTTCTCTTCTTTGGTTTATATCATGTAGAGCAGTCAGCTGCGTGTCAAGCAATCAAAATCTATTGAGGTTTCCTTTTCTTAGCTATGCACTGGTCATATCATCATCATCATCATCATTATTATTGTTACAATTGAGAATTTTTTTTCACCAGCGTTAGCTGATGACTCCTCACTGAAGTTTGAGAAACGGCAAGTATCTTCAAGTCTCCATGACTCTTCTCAGTATTCTAACTGGTCTCAACAATATTATAGTCTGGATGGTCTCTACTTGTCCTCTTATTTCTAAATCTTTCAGTCCTTTTAATAATCCTTAAAGGATTGTTACAAGTGCACCTAATACAATTGGTATCACCGTCACCTTCATCTTCTAAGTTTTTTAGTTCTCTAGCAAGGTCTTGGTATTTATTTCTCTTGTTGCTTTTTTAAAAAAAATCTACTCTGTGGTCTGCCGGAACTGCAAAGTCCACGATTCGGCATGTTCTTTCTCTTTTCTTTTTTTTTTGTTGACTATCACTAGGTCTGATTGTCTGGCCACAATTTGGTGATCCGTTTGATTCTCAAAATCCCAGAGAAGTTTGTGCGTTTCATTCTCTAAGACGGATTCTGGGTTATGCATATAACACTTGCTCGTATGGTCAAATTTCAATTTTTTGCTCAATTCCCGATGGATCACCTTCCCCACTTAGTTGTGTCTAGTCTTATACACATTTTACTCAAATTTGCTGCATTCACTTATTATGTGACTAATCGTTTCATCTCTATCAACACCCAATCTACACTTGCTATTTCGGTGCGTCTCATCTATTTTTGATTTAACGTAGTTGGTCCTTAAGGCGTTGTTTTGTATCATTATTATTTCATGGATTCTTGGGAATTCTCAATGCTTTTACTGCTCTCATAATTTTTTTTTATATTTCTACAATCACTGAAAAAATATGATTACTATACGCATATTACGTACAAAATAATACAATATTTGTAAAGGAAATCAACAAAGAAAGATTGAAATAGAAGAAAGATGTAATCATTTATGATAATAATATTATTTTCTCTAATTACTTCTGAAATTAATATTAGTATTATTTTCAACTATGGTACCGATTCTATTTGATTAAGCAAAAAATATAAAAATATAAGAAGATTTAATCAAAAATATATTGAATTCTTTCATTCATAAAAAAAAGCGAATTCCATTAATTCAATGGATAATGAACAGCAGCACTGACCTGAAAGTATCATTTTTTGCTTGAATTGTTAGTCGATAATTATTCGATTGCCTTATTTGCTAAGTCCATGAAATATTCATTGTTGCAAACGATTTCGATGAAACGATAGTAACACGAGGTTATAAAGCCTGGCCAATGATCATACCTGTAATAATAAATGTTTAAAATGGACGCTGAAATCACTCGAGAGTGTTGGCTTGCATTTTATTTGAAGTAAATAGCCATGAAGCGGAAATAGATTATTTCTTTAAATCAAATGGCAAAATTTGTGGAGGACAAAGGAAATAAACTCTGTCAAACTGCGAATATTGCTATCTCAAAGGAACCAACTAAACTATTCGGTCACGTGACAGCTGATCTTATAGCTAAGTCTTATCGTTTGATGAAAATGTTCTTTAACGATATAATTAATAAAGAGGTATGTGTATTGCGAAAACCCATTAATGCTAAATCTGTTTGCTTTTATCTACTTTCTAAATTAGACAAAAGAAATAACGATGCCCGACCGGTAATTTCTTCAGAGAATTATACTGAAAAAAAAATACGAGGCAAGAACTTAAATGAATTAGAGAACAAGAAAATTCATGACAATGCATAAAGCCTTAAATCCTAGAGATGATATAGACAGGCTGCATGTATCTAGAAAAGAAGGAGGAAGAGGACTCACCAGCTTTAAAGATAGCGTCGATTCATCTATAAGACGACACAAAAACTACATAAAAAAAGAACAAAGAAAGGGTAATGATAGTGATCAGAAGCAACACAAGGATCAACAGAACAACAATAACTAGAAAACAAAAATGGGAAGAAAAATTATCTTTTGAAGTTTCAAGCGACAAACAAGCGAAATCTAATACAAGAAGACTTGGTCATGACAAAGAAAGGAAAAACTTTTGAGAGATACTGAATCTCTTCTAATAGCAGCACAAAACAATGCAATTAGGACCAACTTTGTTAAAGTAAAATAGACAAGATGTCACAAAATGGCAAATGTTGGTTATGTTGGTTAATAAAGACGAAACGATCAATGACGTAATAGGCGAATACAGTAAATTTACGTAAAATGTGTATAAGAATAGACATGACTGGGCGGGCAAGGTGATCCACTGGGAATTGTGCAACAAATTTAAATTTGATCATACGAGCAAGTGGTATATGCATAACTCAGAGTTCGTCCTGGAAAATAAGACGCACAAACTTCTCTGAGATTTTGAGATACAAACGGATCACCTCGACCAGACGACCAGATCAAAAGATAGTAAAAAAAAAAAAAAGGAAGCAGCTGAACAGTGAACTTTGCCGTCCCGGCAGACCAAAGAGTAAAATTAAAAGAAAGCAAAAACAAAGATTAATATCCAGACCTTGTTAGAGAACTGAAAAACTGTAGAACACGAAGGCGACGATAATACCAATTGAAATCAGTGCACTTAGAACAATCCCCAAAGAATTGGTAAAGTGACTGGAAGACTTGGAAATAGGAGGACAAGAAGAGAACATCCAGACTACAGTATTATTAAGATCAGTCAGAATATTAAGAAGAGTCCAAAAGTCATGGGGAAACTTGCTGTCACTCAAACTCCAGTGAGGAACCATCAACTAACACGGATGGAAAAAAAAACTCTTAAAGTAGTAAAATAATTATAATCATTATAAGCAATAAAGGAAATTGTTTTCCTCTTAATTAAATTCTAATCTTTTAATTCAAATCTAGAAAAAGAATTTAGCCATCCTGTCACGTTTTTAAGTCATATTTACCAACCCCTCCGCTTGGGCAGGATATAACACAAGGTCAATTTTTTAAGCGGAGTTTAACAGGTTTGAATTCAGAGTTTTCCTTCTCCTAGACTAGCTGCCTCACCAAGGCTGAAGAACCTGGTCTTTCCTACTATTTACCCATAGCTGGAGTGAGAATAATTGGATTCATACCTTTCCCAAGGGTATTAGTGCTATGTGAAATGCAATCAGTCTCGTCCAGGATTTTAACTCGCGTCGCCGTGTCCATTTCCTGCAACGATAACAATGACACCACGTTTTTAAGTCATACACATTTAAATATAATATACATGATGTTACTTACTACGCATTCCCAGGAGGTGCCTCTGATGGTGTAATGGTTTGCAAGCTAGACTATTAAACCTACACGAGTGAGTTCGAGTCTCATAGGGTGCCCAATTCATATGACCTTGTGTCACATCTAAGCAAAAAGCTTAGTAAATTACTACTCTATATTTCATGGTATATCTTCACATTACAAAGCAAATTCCATTGCTCAAAAGTTTTATCAGTGGAGCTTAGAATACGCTGACTGTATCCCCCTATAAAATGCAAAGTTCATCACTCCCTCCCCTCGCTCAAAAAAATAAGGGTGTCCTGTATATGACACTAAACAGCATCTGATGGCGAGGCTCCTGTTATAGAAATCTAGTGAGTGTGGAAAACCCTTCATTGTTATTACTCCCGGGTCTACTCAGATTCGGAGTGGTAATACTTGTTAAGATCTCATATTGTGATCAAACATATCTGTTTGTTTGTTTGGGGTTTATGGCATATCAACCTATGTAGGTTATTTAATGCCAAGTGTATTTTTATATAAATAAACAGTTCTATTTCAAACAATTCAGTTAAGTACAATTCAAACCTGGGAGCGATTGTAATAAAGGAGTACTCCGCATTACCCAAAGCTGCAGCATCACAGGAATTTCACCATCAGATTATTTAGTGTCATAACCAGGACACTCGTTGGGGTTGGGTCTTAGCCCGCTGCAGAAAAGTAGTTGGTGTATTCTACAGCCCCAGATGGCTGCGCAATCAAACAGATCTCTTTAAGAATTATTCGTATTCGATATGACAATGTACAAAAAACATCAGAAACAATTACACAAAAATATAAATATGATCGTACAATAAATCGGATTCGCTAAACTCTAGGTATAAAATTAGCCTAAAGGGGTTGGCCTGCCGTTAAAATCAATCAATCAATCCAAATACTCAATCTCAGTAAATACTTTTAAGCATGATATTCTTGTATTCACATATTTCATCAGTTAAACAAAAATAAAGTAACTCAACATATTGAACTGTTTGTTGGATATGTTGAGGAGAAAGAAAAAAATCAGACACACTGCAAATGAGACGAGCGATAAGGGAACCGAGAGAATTCGTGCGTCTTGCAATTCTGCCTTCATTTCTGTGAAATAAGAGACTTCTACGCAGAAGTGCCTGTCACACTTTCGCTTGGGAAAAAACAAACAAGTCAAGTCAAAACGTTACACTTTTTTCTATTTGGCGTGTGACTAATGTCAATCAAAGAAGGTACGTCATTCATGATGCACCTGAACAATGAAATATCTTAAAGACGAGCTTAGTGTAATGGTTATCGTCTTGGAAATGAAATCGGTCACTTGTGTTCAAATTCTGTTAATATTCTGACTGATCTTAATAATGCTGTTGTTAGGATGCTCTCTTGTCCTCCTATTTACTAGTCTTCCATTTCCTTTTACCAAGACATTATAAAACATGTACAGAAACTATTTCACAACATTTCAGACAAAATATTTTGCTGACTTACGATATACCAGTTCATTCAACGGTTGATTATTCTTTAACAAAATAGCATGTATACCATGTATTCACGGAAAGAATCCAGCCATTTTTAATAGCTCGATGATTGGTTATGCGGCCTGGATTCGGAAGTAGACATTTTCCTGTATGTTTCTACCATCTTCCACTGCCAACCTTCTCTTGAATAAAAAGATATGAACAACTATCGACCATGTGAAAATCTGATCTCTCGCATAAAGTCAAACAGGAATTCTTCCAAACTATAGCTGTATCAGAACTATTGTACAATTGCACCACTTGCACTATTATGTAACGATTGAATAAAAGCTGGATGGGAACTTTTCATGGATGCTGTGCACACCTTAAAACAGCAGTTTTACAAGCCATGCTGAGCAATCCTTGAAAAGTAAGGACAAATTCATAAGGGAGTCTTCTATGGACGACTACATATGGAGACACCAATGTTAGCTGACCAGCAGAAACTTACATTCACCAACTCCCTGTGGACACTGGATACCGTCTGCGAATCCGTGCTGTTGCCACCCCTTGATAATGATTATTGGTCATGTCACATGTCTAGAAAACATCAATTTTTTCTTTCTTTCTGTTCTGAAAAAATAATTCTCTTTAAAAAAATGGCTTTGTTTGCTAATGAATAAAAAAAAAATACCCGAAACACGCCAAAACGAGAGACGAAGATAATATTGCAAGACATTTGATACTCTTTGTATACTAATTGATAATATACCAACTGTTTAAGAGTGGTAAGTCACCGTTCATTATCTATAATTGCAAGAGCAAATTACAACTCGCCGATTTTGATGAGTACAACTCTATGCTACGGCACGTTGCAAGTGAGACGAGCGATGAGGGAACCGAGAGAATTCGTGCGTCTTGCAATTCTGCCTTCATTTCTGTGAAATAAGAGACTTCTACGCAGAAGTGCCAGTCACATTTTCGCTTGGGAAAAAACAAACAAGTCAAGTCAAAACGTTACACTTTTTTCTATTTGGCGTGTGACTAATGTCAATCAAAAAAGGTACGTCATTCATGATGCACCTGAACAATGAAATATCTTAAAGAAGACGAGCTTAGTGTAATGGTTATCGTCTTGGAAATGAAATCGGTCACTTGTGTTCAAATTCTAGACGAGACTGTTTTCCTTTTACTTTGCATTAATGCTCTTGGGAGAAGCATAAAACCATTACGTTGCCAAGTCAGCTGGGGCTTTAGAATACACCGATTGCATCTCTTAAAGGTATAAGACTCCACCAACGAGTGTCCAGTATATGACACTAAATAATCTGATGGTGAGATTCCAATAATGCTGTAGCTTTGGAGAGTACCCCTTCATTGACATCGCTCCCAAGTTCAATCTAACCCGGAGTAGTAGCACCTGGGTCAAATAGAACTAAACTGCGTACTTATGCTAAAATGAATTACTTGAAATAGAACTGTTTTTGACATTGAAACTGTACTTACGCGAAACTAAATTGTTTGAAATTAAACTGTTTTTGATTTAACTGTGTGTGGGCAAAACTATACTTGTACTAAACTGAATTGTTTGAATTAGAACTGTTTGATTAACATGAGTTGCTTGAAATAGAAATGTTTTTGAATTGAACTGTGTACTTACATTTAAACTGCGTACTTATGCTAAACTGAATTGTTTGAAATAGAATTGATTATTTGTATAAAAATGGATTTGACATTAAATAAACTACAAAGGTCCATATGCCATAAAACCAAAACAACCAACCAACCATTACTTCATCCCCTCCCCCGAATATGTAAGGTTGATTGGATTTTGGTATGGTATACAGACTAAGAAAAGGAAAACTCGGAACTCTAACCTAATATACTTCGTTTAAAATTGATTTTGTATCACATTCTGCACATAGCGCCGGGGTAAATATATACATGACCATAAAAATTCATTTTTATCTCATTTATTAAATCTAAAAATCTCTTTAGCTTTTGCCAGCCCAGTCGGCTAGGGTTGTGGAATACGTCGACTGCATCTCTGAAACGAGTGTCCTAATTATGACACTGAACTAAATCTGTTTGTAAGGATTCTGTCCGGAATCATTGGGCAATGATTACCATTACCCCAAGGTCTATTTTGACTCAGAGTGGTAGTACCTACTAGAGTCTCATCTTTGGACCAAATAGAACTGGTTAAACATTTAACTGTGTGCAAACAAATGACTGATGTTAAATTGGATTTTCAGTGTTTCATAGCGATGCTGAAAACCATTAAACTGTGTGCACGTAAAACTATTGGTTTTAGCAATAAGTAGGCATTTAAGTTTGTGTAAAAAAATGATTTATAATAAATTGAATTACTCGTGTTAGATAGGCATGCTTGAGACTAATCAACTGTGTGCAAAAACTGAATTATTACTATTACATAGTAGTATTTGGAACCATTAGACTGTGTGCAAACAAATGATAATGTTAAAAAGAATTATTTGTATTATATTACTAAACTTGAAACCATTAAAATGCGAGCAAACAATAGTAATACCCGTGTGCAAATAAATTATGTCTAACTCATTTAAAATTTGCATAACCCACAAACTATTCACTTAGAAAGCATATATATATATATATATATATATATATAACTATCTCACTGTGTGCAAACGAATTAATGATGTTGGATTGAACTGTTGTTCAATAATAATACTTGAACCATAGCCTCTGTACAAAGAAATGAGTTCTCTTTTAAAATCTCTTTTAAAAATGTTTCCTACAAACTATTTGTTTACAAATCATATATATATATATATATATATAAACAGAATTTTGCATTAAAAAACGTAAAAGTGTTGATATGCCATAAAACCATCCAACCAACTAACCGACTACCCAGTCAACCAACTGACCATTTATATTTTGTGGGTTTCAAGCAATTTTAACCTCCTGGTTATGACACTAAACTGTATCTTGTGGTGACGCTCCAGTTTCAGAGCCCTGTGTGGCTTATTGATAGATTGATTCTCACAGGATGTCAACTCATCTCGGCTTTTTTATGCCTTGAGGTTAGGGAAACACATTCACTGTGCATTTATATTTATATTTATTGTTATGTAGTTGTTTCTTTGAGTTTTCTTCTTTTTATCACGGTTTTATAAAATATGAATAATTTTTTAACAGGCCAATTTTAACCACACATACAATCCTGACAAGTACTACCTCTTAGTATCAGAGTTGACCTGGGAGTAATGGTTGTTAAAGGGTCCTCCATACTCTCCAGAGATGGGGTCCCCGTGGTGTAATGGCTAAAGCGACGGAGTGAGGAATCGTAGTAAGCGAGTTCGTACTCCAGTCGCGCTATTACGTTCACTTTCGGACAAATACCCTTGGGAAAGGTATGAACCCCCTTATCATCCCAGATATGGGTAAAATAGTACCACAACTGTTCTTCTATGAGAATGGCTTTGGCATTAAATAACCGACAAAGGTTGATATGCCGTTAAACAAAGAAACCAAACCAAACCAAACCAAACCATACTCTCCAGAGCTCCGGAACTGGAGCTTTCTTACTAGTTGAAGATAAGTGTTATACCGAGGACGCCCCTTTTGTGTAACGGTTCTTACTCCCCTGTAGGGGATACAGTCAACTGGCAGTTTTTTTCTTGCTACACGTTTATTTACATATATATGGAGAAAAATTGAAAACCAAAATAATCCAAAGTGATGAATTTATTGTGAAAAAAGGTTGATGCTGTAATGTTTTAGTTTTAACTTTATTTTACTTTGTTTTTCAATTTTTCTCCATGTTGTCGAATTCTTTTCCATTATTTACTTATATATATATATATATATGTGTGTGTGTGTGTGTATGTGTCATCATCATCATCATCATCATGTTGCGTTGACAGCATGGAGTTCCCTGACACTCTCTCGTCACCCATCCATATCATCCATCGCTCCTGGCATGCATCCAGTGTCCGTACAGAGCTGATGTTAGTAATTATTTCCTAGTCAGCCAACACTAGCACATTCATGTACAGGTGTTCATTTGAGAACGTTGCTTATGAGTTCATCCTTCATCAGTAGTGCCCTGGATGTCTTGTTCGACTTACTTGATGGGTTTGTGAGATGGGAGGCAGATGGCAGTACAGCTGCAGTTTTGTGGGATGATGCTTCCAGGATTTGTTCAAGACGTAACATTCTTGTGTGCTTACTATCTCACTTTTTCAATGTATTTTGATAGTGTTCATGTGGTGCATCTATTTAGTAGTTTGGACACAGCTTGAGCTTGGAAAAGTCCAGTTTTATTTCATCAAGTAGATTAGATTTCCATATGATCGATAGCTGGTCAATAGCATTCTAAGCCTTCCCTAACCATATGTTGACATCACTTTCAGTAGATGAGATGTTGCTGCCACGTGAACTGGTCAACTAGTTTTAGTGGCTTGTCACCTCGAGTGGAAATGGCTTCTTTTCGTTTATAATACATGTACTCTCTTTTATTTGTGTTTACAAAGAGGTCTAAACCTCCAGTTGCTTACTCTAGTGGGTATTCTTCTTGGGCTGTTTTATTTGCGAGAAGTGCTAGGTCATCTACGTAGTCAGCGTCTGTTACAGTTTTTGCCGCATATTATCGGCTTCTAGGCTTTTTCAAATAAAACCATTTTCTTATATTAGATCTATGGATTTTTGAAGTAAGTAATCTAGGCAGAGTATAAATAAATATGGTGCAAATGTATCTCCTTGTAAGATTCCGGGGACAATGTCAAAGTAATCTGTGTCTCCATCATGTGACTGAACCATTGCTTTCGTGCTTTTATAAAGCTTCAAAATAGCGAAAATAACTTCTTTGGAAAGACCATATGCTTGTAGTATTTGCTCCATCTTTCCTCTGTGTGTAGAATCGAATGTCTTGGAGAAACCTTCGAGAAGTGATGTTGCCATGAGATTCATTGCTCATACTCCTTCGATGATTCGACCAATTGTCAGAATCTGTGAGGTTGTCGATCGATTTCTCCGAAAACCGTTTTGATTTTTCTTGAAGATCTTTTCAATTTTGGATCAGTTACAATTGAGAATCCCGGGAATTAAAAATCCTAGCTGCTATAGAAGTTAGAGTTATGCTTCAGTAATTCTTAGAGATTCCGAGGCCACATTTCTTGGAGAAGGGAAGGACACAACTATTCGTCTATTTCTCTTTTGAGTTTTGTTTATATACTGCGATGCATAATCCGTGAAGTATGTCGTCAAATTTTCCAACCATCAGCGAGTATTTCCGGCAGCCCTTCTGAAATGTGAGGTATATTACCCTTTTAAAGGAGTATCTTCCGATAATAGAATCATCTCGACAAAATACGCCTGAGTCTATGCAAAAGTTTGGCAACAAAACTACACATTATGAATGGTCCTCACTTACCAACAGAGACATAAGCAATAAATATACAGTAATTGTAAAAAAACAAAAAAACAAGTGGATACTCTTCAGGAGACATCTGAAATATATACCCCGAAAGAGTAATATGACAAATTTGTCATCACTCGCATGGAAGCAGCAGTAGAGTGCATACCAACCAAACCAAGAGCCAAATGTAGAGTCTTATGGGAGTCAATAGTAGGTAGGAAAAATGAGACAACCTTACTCAAAAAAAGCAAAATTAACAAATGCTAACGCGCAGAAACTTAAGAAAATCCTGGGAGAACTAACCAACACATACAAAGAAGAACAATTACAATACACCTAAAGCCAAACCAATAGAATTTGAAATTTGGTCGAAGATAGACAATCACGAATAGTATAGCAGACAGTAAATGAAGTGAACGGATGGAAGAGCAAATCGAGAACAAAAGTAAAAGCTGCCAGCATAGAAGAAAGACTTCAGAAGTAAAAAAAAAAAAAACATTTCAAGAACTCCTGAAATCACTGACAAACTTCTCCCAAAATTACAAATGGCCAACTCGACATAAAACTAGAAAAGTTTGCGGAAGAATCTAACGATATATATATATATATATATATATATATATATATATATATATAATTAACGTTAAAAACTGACAATATCAGGAAAAAATACTTCTCTTTATAAAAGAGTACACAGCAATATTAAGATATTTCAAATAAAATAAACAAAAGTAAATTAAGATCACGTCTCTACGGTCTATTAAGTTCAACTATATTCATATGAAATATATAAATATATGTTTGCAATATTTCATACCATATTTTATCTATTTAGTCAGGCGTTAAATTAAAATGTAAATATTTAACTTGTAGTAACTTTTTGATACCAATTCCAATTTTTATTCAAAACATTCCACATTTTTATAATGTATCAATGTATTTATCTCAATAATAGAATATTTTATATACTACCCTGGTAGAAATTATAGAAACATGTTCACTTAGGTTTGTACTAAGCCATAAATAAACTAAAAACCAGATAAGATACAAAACAGTTTTATTTAATTGTTGAACATCCTGACTTCATAAAATATTCCAAAAACAAACCAGGTTAAATTATTTGAATTAAGGCTATAATTTTTCCGATAAATATTGAGGAAACTTTAAGCCAAAAAAATTAGCAATTTATTGACAAAAAATATCATTGATACTTAATTGCCTATCGTCAAGCTTTTATGATAGCTTTAATCCTTTCAATACTTTAAAGCAAAGTGATTAATCCTCTACGAGCGACAACTCCATAATTTTTGCCATGAGTAATATATATTAAAATATTATACAAACCTAATAAACTTCGCTTAAAAAGTGACCTTGTATCGCATCCATCTCATATCTAGAGTTTGAATATATATATATATATATATATATATATATATATAGAGAGAGAGAGAGAGAGAGAGAGAATGATTTTTTTTTAAATTCGTAATATAGTAACTTGACCAATTCTAGTTCAAATAATCACTAATCTTATCAGCATTCATCGCTCCCGACAGATCTTTCACGTTATATCGAGTGGTTCCAGGGAGCTGATGAAAATAAGTTCTTGCGAGTAAGCCAACACTGGCACGTCCATGTGTAGGGGTCCATAAAAGAACGTTCCTTATGATTTCATCCTTGCTTCTCCAGCTGTGTCCCCTATGTCTTATTCGTCTTACTTGGAGGCTTTTTAAACGGGTGGTAAGTGGCTATACAATTGCCGTTTTCTGTATGTTTCAGAATTTATTCAAAATAACATGGATCATTTTTCAGGTATAGAAATAGTGTTTACAGGAAAAAAAGGCTTTTCTTCACATGCTGCTAAAACTTGATATAACTTAAGTTCTTAGATTACGAAAAGATATCAATATTTCTGAAACAGCCTGTACAACTCAAATGATATCAAATTTTAAAAATATCCTGTATATTCTCATAGATAATTATTGAAAATTTATTTGTAAGTGATGCGCTCGTATGTATATGTTTCAGTTAAGAAGTTCACTGTCAAATTATCTTATTTAATTACAAAAAAAAAAAAAAAAGAAGCGAAGAAAATCTTTGCCAATTTTGGCACAATGGAGAATCGAAATACCGTCACACGCAATGATTGACAGCAAAGACTTGATTTGAGACACTAATGAGCCCAACAGAGTCATGCAAACAGATCACAAAAATACGACTCGTTAGAATAGTAAAAGATGAAAGAAAGAGAAGGAATAAAATAAAACGGAAGGCGGTTTAGGAGAAAAGTCGTAGATTCCTTAGGAAAAAAAGACTAAACGACGGAAACGAAGGTCAGAGAGACGGGGGCAAAGAAGTTGATGCCAAAAGAAACGAATGACAAATAAATAAAATGTATGACGGGTAACAAAATGGAAGTACATTTGTGAATGACGCTCGTTTTGGACAAAAGCTGAAGCCTCTGATTCAATCAGTCCGACCTACGGTCAACAAACTCGCAGTTCATTCCTATCGATCCAAATTTAGCTATGCCCTCCAGAAGAATTGCTTTAATTTCATTCTGACTTGTTTAGCTTCAATGTGAATCATACAGGTGGAAATGGTCAGTAAAGAACAAGAATGCTGTATTGCTTGTCGCCGTCTCCACATGATCAAAAGGCTGCATGTTACAAAGAAAGCTCAAAATGCACAGGTCATTTTCTTGGGGGTTTTTTTTTTTGGCAAATGCAAACTGATTTCGTGACGATATCTGTCATTTTAAGACGTGAAAATTCTATTCGCGGTGTAATATTGGCAATGTACATTAACACATGTTAAGATTAAGTCTGGTATCCTGATGTTTTTTTTCAAATAAAAATGTTTGAAGTTTTATCTAGATAGCTGCATTGGTGATGTACATTATCATTTAATTAATCGTTGTTTTGGTTTGATTTGGTTTCTTTGTTTAATGGCATATCAACCTTTGTGTGTTATGTAATGTCAAAACCACCCTTGCAGAGGAATAGGAGTGGTTCTATTTAACCCATAGGTGAAGGGGTTAGATTTTTTTAAACATTTCCCAAGGGTATTAGTCCAAAAGTGAACGTAATAGTGTGACTGTGTTTCGAACTCGCTTACTACGAGTATTGGATAAAACTCTTGAGTGCATCCGATCTGCATTCGATAGTGAGTGACCAGTTCCAGATTTGGGGAAAGTGTGAAGTCACCCCTTTCTTTCCATTACTCCAGATTCCACTCTGACCAGAAGTGGTAGGACTTGTTAGGGTCATTTCTATGGATCAAATAGATTTTGAAATTATTAGCATTACATTGGAATACTTCATGCTGTAAAACTGTGTGCAAAAAACATCATCATTATATTATCATTTGTAGTAGTGTTTTTTACTCCAGCGTGGCCTTTCACTGGAGTATTCTTCTTAATATTCTGGCTAATCTCAACAGTGCTGTTGTCTGGATGATATCGATTCTTCCAATTCCTCCAGTTCTCTTTCCAAGTTTTTGGGGACCGTTCCAAGTGCACCAACTGCAATTGGTATCACTAATACCCTCATGTGTCACTGCTTTCTTAATCGTCTGGTAATGTTTAAGTATTTGCATGTTTTTTCGCTTTCTTTTATTTTCACTGTGTCGTTGGCCAGAATTATAATTATAATGAAAATTGAATATTTTTCTAACATGAAATAAAATTGACTGACATTATCTTTTGCTAAATAGCGCCTGGGTATTTTGTATCCTTTTTTTTACCAATAGGAAATATATCAAGCAAGTGTAAAACATTGTTAGGATATGGGTTATTTAGTAAGAGGGGTCAAATTTAGCACAAGGACGTATCTACCGTGAACTCATTGAATCTAACTAAAGTTTAGCTGCTAACTATAACACTATGCGAAATGCCTAAACATTGAAATGAATAAGAATATTTCTAAACTTCTAATGTTATCGATCTAAGAATGAATTAAGATACATTCAATTTTTTAGCTCAATATCATAAATGGATAGAATAAAAGACACCCTGACATTACCATTTAATTATGAGATGGATACATAGTAGGATAATTCACTCTTCACTAGGTGCTCCATATGAGTGGCTTTGTACTAATTTTAATCTACGCTTGATATAATCACTAGCCGATGTACTTGTATATGTCAATTCATTGATATGTGAGTCTTTAAGAAAAAATAAGAATATCCAATTAAAAATATTTTGATTTATCCAATAGTTATTTAATGTCGAATACCTCACTGAAACACGAGTTCATTTGTCAAACTTAACATATTTACTCAGTTCAATCCAGAATCCTGACTGATGTTTGTTAGAGTTATTCCCCTTTGTGCAACTCTTATATCCAAAAGCATCCATTGCATTGGAGGAGAAACAAAATGGCTGAAAAAAAGGGCAGATAACTCACTTCGTCTTGTTCAAGAGTCATCAGTTTAAAAATTAAAAGATTAACTTGATTAGAAGTTCAGTGTATTCCCAGCGATAGAAATGATATTTTATCACTTTCTGAAAAATGTACAGACGAAAGACTTCAAAAATCCCTGTGTAATTCTTGTGAATTAGTTTGATACAAAATAACTGATGATTGATCTCGACACAATCTTTTTCTGATTTTGCAAATTTTCATCTAAGTATAATGTCACCAAAGCTACAAAGCTATAAGATGTAAATTTTATACTGTAAGGGAATCCTTTTGAGACAAGTGGAGAGTAAACGACTAAAACTGAAAGATACCAACAAAGAAGTTTCCTTTTTCTAATTTTATTTATTACTGTATTCGTCAAATGTTTTGACTGCCATCAAAGAGACATTTCTAAAAGTATCCTCGTTAAGGTTCTAGGGTGACATTAATAAAGTCATTTGGTGAGAATCAGAGACGAATACTGAAATCTGAGAAAATCAAAATTAGAAGATTGATTTAACAATATTACATTTATCTGTAATATTTGTAAGTCTTTTCTTTTTGGGATAGGTATGAACCATCTTACTCCCTGCCCAACTATGAGTTAAACAATATTACAGCTGTTCTTTTACAAGGATAGTTTTGACATTGAATAACACATGATGGTTGATGTACTATTAAAACACAAAGAAGAAGAGTTATCTAAAATTTTAATGCTATCTATCTATCTGTCTATCTATCTCTGTTACAAACAATAGTTTGAGAGAATGCCTTTGAAAATCTATCTATCTATCTATCTATCTATCTATCTATCTATCTAGTTATGATTACTTGATCCGAATCAGAGAAAAAAACCATGATTTTAAAGACTATAATTAAAGAAAGATAAAGTATTGCACATAAATACATACATTTCTAATAATTCCTTTAATAAAAAGTCAATTTTTTTCTTATCCAAATATATCAGGACCTTAGTATTTAGTTGGATATTACGTAAATAGAACAGACATAATTAGGAATTGCTTATTATCAAACTCCTGGCATCTTCGATTTAAAAGGAAAATAATTTTAAAGTTATATTTTTAAATTAGTGCGTGTATACTTATGTGCAATACTGTATGTCGACCGTCTACGAAAAAAGATTCCTAATCTTCTCTTCGATTTGTATTTTTTCCAAAGTATTCTAAACCAACCAATCTCTGCCTCCTCTGTCTCTGTCTTTGTCTCTGTCTTGGACTCTGTCTGTCTGTCTGTTTCTCACTCACTCTCTCTCTCTCTCTCTCTCTCTCTCTATATATATATATATATATATATATATATATATATATATATATATATATATATATATATAAGAGATATTCAAAAATTCCAAAATATCACCAAGAGAGAAGAACAATGGATCAACATTTTTGTTGTGGTAACACACTACTACTTCTTTTAAAACTAGAAATATTAATTTAGATCTCTTTAGAGGTTTCTTTACAGGTGGTGTATATACAAATTTAAGAGGTGAGCAACCACTCTAAACCCTTCTTAAGGTTTAAGACTTTTTGAACAACCCTTATATATATATATATATATATATATATATATATATATATATATATATATATAATAAACAAATTTTTGTTTTCTCTTCCCCTAAGGATTTTGATCAAATCATTTCATTTGGGAGAAATTAAGCACATTTCTATTTTTTTTTTTTTTGATATCCCCATAAACTTAAATTGCAGAAGACCAATGTAACTAACAGAATTTTTCCGATTTAAACTCGGTAGTCAACAAAATACAACAAAAATCCTTTATTCACTTCTAACTTTATACAATTTCCTGCTAAATTTGAATTTTTAAATTGCAGAATTTGAACGTAAAGTTCTTTAGCTTTTACAGAAATAGCAGAATTAAAAAAAGAAGAATTTCTGCTATGTGGCAGACGTAGCTGATTCCTAAACAATGTGACAGTTTTATATTCTGCAAAATTATTTACACCCTTCCTAAGCCATACTTATTAATGCTCACACACTTGCTAGCACCTTTTATTGGTATCTTTACTTAAATATAAAATATCTTTTAATAAATTTATACAACATAGCAATTTATTAATTTATCATGTATCGTTCGTATGAAACTGATTTCCGTGTTTACGTCTTCGATGTGTCCTTTTCAATATTTTCTACCTTTACGCCCCATCGAGCCCAGTCGTTTGGGGTTGTAGAATACACAGAATGCAATCACTACAAAAGCATAAGACCCCCACCCATGAATGTCCGGGATGTGACATTGTTCCCAAGTCCACTCTGTCCCGGAGTGGTAGCACCTGATAGGGTAGTATCAATGTGTCAAATAGAACAAACTATGTGTGCAAACAAATGACCGATGTTAAATTGTGACTGTTATATAGCAATGCTTGAAGCCATTTAACTGTGTGCAAAAAATAGTTTAGGGTCGTTTAAGAACGCTATCAATAAAATGTGTTTATAAATCACATATATATAATATATATATATAAACATGATTTGGCATTAAGTAAACTACAATGTTTGATATGCCATACCAAACTAAGCTCCACCGACAGGGTCGTAAGCCCAGTCAGTGGGGTGTGGAATTCACTGATTATATCTCTCCAATAGAGAAATAAGACCCTCCCCCCAAAACAAATAGAGGTATCCTGGAGAATGACACTAAACAACATTTGATGGTGAGGTTCCATTTCTAGAGACCTAGGGAGAGTGGAATATCCCTTTATTACTCTTACTCACAGTTCCTCTCTGACCCGGAGTTGGAGTACGTGTTAGGGTCCATTCTATGGGTCAAATAGATCTGTAAAAAATATTTGTCGTCGATAGGATCGAGTGTCAAAAATGAAAGAAAAAAAATCTCTTGAGAAACTACAACACAAAAAGTAAAAATATGAACGTACATTGAACGCGATTCCCTAACTTCAAGGCATAAAATAACCCTGAACAGGGTGACGTCCCGTTAAAATCAGTCAATTAATTAATCAATCTCTTTGATTGTAACAATTACAATTGAATCTTCTTGACTTTTGATCGATAGTTGAAATTTTTTTTCTTTTTTATATTCTTATTTTTTCCTGTCATTGACAGGAAATAAAAGAAAACAAAGAACATTCCTCTGAAAAATTACTATTTTGTTTACTGAATGTTTGATAACATTAAGAATTCTCCGAGGCATATTTATTATATATTTTCAAATTTACTGTTTGCTGTCGTAAATAAATAAATAATATTGTATGGTCAATATCTCCAGTTTTTGAAATGAGAAAAAAGAAGCTACACTGGGATTTTTCAGAGTTCTTATTGGGGGGGGGGGCTGATGAAAAAAAAAAAATTTCAAACAAATTTTAAGAATTATCCGATTTTTCTTATAACAATCGATTTCATCAAAACATTCTGAAAGTCTTCCTAATTTTTTCAGTTATTTTACTCATTATTCAATTCATAAGATTAACAAAAGAATCGTATTTTTGTACAGATTAATAAGACATTCGGGAAGCAGAAGTAGAGCAACGATTATATTATTTACCACATATTTCGAAGGTTTAAAGCTTTAAGAAAAAATTTTGTGTCGACCAAAATTGTAATGAATTGAATGTATGAGTAATACATTTGTAAGGTTAAAATTTAAGCGTAAAAGGAAAAACTAGGATCAAACACTTTGGCTTCAAAATTTTCATATATTAAGGATTTCGTGATTTTAAGTTAAGATTCGACCTATGGGCAAGCTAAACACAGCTAAATCTTGTTCTCTCTGCGTAAAAGTGAATAATATTGTAAGTAAAAACACATGTTCTCGTAAAATTTACCCTCCTACCAAAAAAGTTGAGTTCTTCATTAGACAACCTGAATAGATGCGAATTACTTTAACAAATAATCAATTGATTAAATGAATAAATTTAATAACTGATATTTTAAATAAAAAACAAAAATGTTTAATTTTACAATAACATTTAAAAATGGTTTTGTTTGATTTGCTTATTTAACGGCATATCAAATCCATATGAGTTATTTAATGTCAAAATTTATTCATTTATAAATGTTTGACAACGATTAAGACTATTTTCATTTTCAACAATCTAATGCATTGTTTTTTAAAGAAGCTTTTTTCTTATTTAATAATAATAATAATAATAATAATAATAATAATAATAATAATGATGATGATGATAATAATAATAATAATAATAGTAATAATAATAATAATAATAATAATAATAATAATAAGAGAGTTTGCAAAATTGTCGACTTTGCTGTCCCGGCGGACCACAGAAAAAAATCTGAAGGAATGTGAAAAGAAGGATAAGTACCTCGACCTTGCGAGAGAATTGAAAAAGCTGTGGAACATGAAAGCGACGATTATGCCAATTGTGATTGGTGCTTTTGGTACAATAACTAAAGGATTATTAAAAGGCCTGGAGGACTTGGAAGTTAGCGGACGGTTAGAGACTATCCAAATGACAGAATCCTGAGACGAGTCTTGGAGACTTGAGGAGAATTGCTATCACTCAAACTCCAGTGAATAACTATCAGCCAATACTGATGTGAGAAACTCTAAAGGAGTAAATAATAATAATAATAATAATAATAATGATAATAATAATAAAAAGAAGAAGAAGAAGAGTCCTGGAGACTTGAGGAGACTTGCTGTCACTCAGACTCCAGTTAAAAACCATCGGCTAACGCTGATGGGAAAATACTTAATGAGTGAATAATAATAATAAAATTTTAAAAAAAGGATAAGTACCTTGACCTTGCTCGGGAATTGAAAAAACTGTGGTACATGCAGGTGACAATTATACCAATTGTAATTGGTGCTTTTGGTACAGTAACTAAAGGATTACTAAAGGGACTGAAGGACTTGGAAGGTGGCGAACGAGTGGAGATCATCCCACTACAGCATTATTGAGAACGGCCAGAATACCGAGAAGAGTCCTAGAGACTTGAAGAGACTTTCTGTCACTCAAACTCCAGTGGAAAATCATCAGTGTTAGCTGATGTGAAAAAACTATAATAATAATAATAATAATAATAATAATAATAATAATAATAATAATAATTAACACAAAAGGAGAATTTTCAAAATTGTGGACTTTGCTGTCCCGGCTGAGTACAGAATAAAACTGAAAGAATGTGAAAAGAATGATAAGTACCTCGACCTTGCTAGGGAATTGAAAAAACTGTGGAACATGAAAGCGACGATTATGCCAATTGTGATTGGTGCTTTTGGTACAATAACTAAAGGATTATTAAAGGGACTGGAGGACTTGGAAGTTGGAGAAGTGGAGACCATTCAAACTACAGCATTATTGAGGATGACCAGAATACTGAGAAGAGTCCTGGAGATTTGAGGAGACCTTCTGTCTCTATAACTCCAGTGAAAGATCATCAGCTAAACTAATGTGAAAAACTCTAATGAGTAAATAATAATAATTTGTTGTCACTTTTTTATAATCTCAAGTATTTTTTTCTAATACTGAAAATTATCAAACAGAATTATTTGATTGATATATGGGCTCTTAGGAGTAATTACAACGAATGGGTGACGTCATACTCCCGAAATCTTTAAAATTTGTCCCGCAGTACCTGATGCAGTTTAGTGTCATACACAGGTCACAACTTATTTTTTGGCATGTGGTGTTTTACAACAGGGCCTCATTCAAAAATGATTATTTGATATAGAATCAATGGCTGCGTCTTAAAGTAGGGTGTTTCTTGATTTATTTTCAGTGAAAGTTAATTACGGAGATATGTTATCTGGTAATCAATAACACAACAAAAGTCGATTGGTTTGTTGACCAAAAGCCAATATTAAACGCTATTCTTTACAAAAAACTAAAAGATTATTTCTTAATGTCAAAGTAAACTCTTGTCTGGCTATTATTATTTCCGTCACAAAATAGGTGTTAATTCTTGATTAGATATAAAGTTTAGTTTTCTGAATATCATCAGTTCTTCGGCTTAGGTATCCCAAACTTTAGAAACATATGCAGATTTATTAAAAAATCCAACTTCAAAATCCTAAGTGGTAAAACTTATTCTTGCTTTTATGTCCGTCTGTCTGTCTCTTCCCCCCCCCTCTCTCTCTCTCTCTCTCTCTCTCTATATATATATATATATATATATATATTGTGGGATCCATATTGAGCTAATTAACGGATTTTTAGCGTAAATAATTTGGATATTTTGTTTTAGACCTACTTTGCCATTATAGCATAAAGCTCTTTCATACACTCTTTTTCGTCTTCTTCTTCTTCTTCTTCTTCTTCTTCTTCTTCTTCTTCTTCTTCTTATTATTATTATTATTATTATTATTATTATTATTATTATTATTATTATTATTATTATTATTTAATTTTCAGTTTTATTTTTGTTTGTTTACAATATGTCACCAACACATAGGATGACAGAAGATAGTAATTATACGCGGTCTAGGTATTTATGTGTTTTGCTGTCTCTTTTGAGTGATATTTTTCAGTCGCATTGATAGTACCCTCCTAAATAGATGACCAGTTCTATAAAGTGAAATTTTTTGTATTCTATATTGGATGGAACTACCAGGTATTTTTTCATTGCGTTTATCAGTCTCTTTCTTGATCATAGACAGGGTTCCCACAATTATAGGCGCAGTGGTAGTTTTAAGATGTCACACTTTCTCAATTTCTATTTGCCAAGCTTTGTTATTACTTATTTTATTATATTCTTTGACTGACAAATTATTATCTGTTGGTAATGCCATATCAATTAGAAGGCATGTTTTTCTTTGATAATTCTTAACCATTACATCTTAGTCTTTATTTATCTATCAATTTGAGTAGCAAAGTTCCAGAGAATAGGAGACCCTTTTTGTTTATTTTTTCGGTTCTGGTTGCTGTTTATACTGCTTTTCTCTATCCAATTTTCCATATTTGCATAGTTTTCAACGAATATAATGACCTGTTTTATCAAGCCTTTTGTTTTTTATTCTATTGGTGATAGGATGGGGAAAGTGGTCAAATGATTCATTTTTTTTTTTTTTTGCAGAATCTGCATATTGGTTTGATCCGTTTTTTATACTGCTTGCCTTAGAGCTTTTAGTTGGTAGGCTTGGGCTGTTGTTGTTGTTGTTGTTATTATTATTATTATTATTATTATTATTATTATTATTATTATTATTATTATTATTCGAGTTTTTCACTTCAGCGTAAGTCGATGGTATTTCACTGGAGTTTGAATGACAATTAGTCTCCTCAAGTTTCCGGGACTCTTCACAGTATTCTGCTGTAGTTTGGATGAAATCGGCTTGTCCTTCGATTTCAAATTTTTCCTGCCTCCTAGCGAGTCTTTGGGTATCGTTTCAAGCTCACCAATTGCAATTGATACCACTGTCACTTTAATGTTCCATAGCTTTTTAGTTCTCGGGCAAAGTCCAAATAATTGTCTCTCATTTCATTTTCTCTTATTCCTAGAAAGTTTTTCACATCAGCGTTAGCTGATGGTTTTCCACTGTAGTTTGAGTGACAGCAAGTCCCCTCAAGTCTCCAAGACTCTTCTCAGCATTCTGGCCGATAATGCTGTAGTTTGGACAGTCTCCACCCGTCCCGTTATTTCTAAGTCCCCCAGTACTTGTGTCAATCATTTAGTGACTGTACCAAGAGCACCAATTACAATTGGGTTAATTGTTACTTTCATGTTCCACACCTTTTTCAATTCGCTTGCAAAGTCGAGGTACTTATCCCTCTTTTCGTATTCTTTCAATTTTACTCTGTGGTCCGCCGGGACAGCAAAGTCAACAATCCGGCAAGTTCTCTCTTTTTTAATGATTATTATAAGGTATGGTCGTCTGACCGAGATTAGGTGAACTGTTTCTATCTCAAAAATATTATTATTATTATTATTATTTGGGATATTTTAACAAACTATCGTCAAGTTTTTCGGATTAATACAATCAATGATTATAACCTAAGAGGTATTAAAAAATGGATCGGTGGAATTTAAAACGTTTTCAATTAAAATCAATAAAATGCCTTCAATTTTGTGGATTTGTCTACTGTTTATATCGATCAGTAAACGTTTGGTTGTCTTTTGTGTAACTCTGTGAAACTGTCTAAACACAGAAAAGAAGAAAATATCTTTTGAAATTTGGCAACTGTTGCAGCTTTTCAAAAAACAATTAACATCGATTTTTTGTCAGACATCAAATCCAACACGATTCTTTAAAAAAATCTGACGGTCACAAATGACGTAGAAAAAAATAAGAAAGCATACATGGCCGAATGTTAAAAAGGTCTTTTGTCTTTTATAAATTTTGATCCGTACGATACGATCCGTAAACTATTTGCGTTGTAACAGCTGACCATGATGATGTTGATGCTTCTATTTTGGAAGTAATGATACATAAATAAGCACCCCCTAACATTCTTTTGTAAAAGTTAATTTTCTTCTTGTAGAATATCATATAATCATATAATCAAAACCGAAATTATTCAGCCTAGTCAGCTGGGGCTGTAAAATACCCCGACTGCATCTCTGCCGAGGAGTAAGACTTCCCCTACGAGTGTCCTAAATATGACACTAAGTAATCTGATGGTGAGGCTTCGGTAATGCTGGAACTTTGGGGAATGCAGAGTACTCCTTCATTTCCATTCCTCAGGCCCGGAGTTGTAGCACCTGATAGGGTCCTATCTATAGGTCAAATAGAACTGTTTAAACTTTGTACTTAAGCTAAATTTGTTTTGTTTGAAATTGAACTGTTTTTACATATGACAGTGTAAACAAAAACTGTTGTACTTAACCTTAACTTAATTGTTTGAAATAGAACTGTTTTTACATTTAACTGTGTGAAAACCCCAAAAAAAACTGAGTACTTATGTAAAACTGAATTGTTTGAAAAAAAACAGTTGGCATTTTCACTGACTTAAACTGAATTGTTTGAAATTAAGTGAAACCATTTAACTGTGTGCTAAAAATAGAGCTCAGACTTGTTTAAAAAAGTTATCAACAAAATTTGTTTAGAAATCATATATTTAATATAAGTATAAAAAGTATTTGGAATTAAATGGCCTACAATGGTTTATATGCCATAAAACCAAACCTAACCAAACCAAACAAAATCCAAACCAAACCAAACCAAACCAAACCAAACAAATACAAAACCAAACAAAAACCAAACCAAACAAAACCGAAATTATTAGCTATAAATGAAACACTATAAACATGCAAACTTTGTAACCAAAAAGTAAAATTGCATAAATACATAAAAGTGGTCTACTTACAAGTGTTTTGATGATATAGATTGGGGCATTTAAAAAATAGTTTTGGTTAGTCAAAGTCATTTACAAATTAAAGGCGGTCTTAGTGATTAGTGTTCGAATAAAATAAAGTGATAATTCAGATTAGCATTTCACTGTTATATCGAGATGTTTTATCATTAAAAAAATAAGTTTTAACTCCAACTCAGAACAATTATTATTAAGTTAAAATTTGAACAGAGACTATTTTTTAAATTTCAAGTTTATAACTCAAAATGAAAATTGGGTTTGATGTCCTGTTTGCGTGCGTTTGAGAGAGGATGCATGTGAAATATATATAATAACATTATCATGTATATACAAATTATCAACTTTAAAGCTGTTTATCATTACTTTAAGAAATTCGTAATTCGGTTGCAATATATATATATATATATATATATATATATATATATATATATATATATATATATATATATATTGTCATCAACAAACAGACTTGTTGTATCACAATTCTTCACTGTGACTAGACCTGCCAGATGTTTCAAGCTGAGATCGAAACTCAATCAGGTATCGAACCCCAGCATACCCTAACATTTTTAAAAATACAAATATGTTTTCAAAACTATGGATACTAGAATTTTATTCTTTCTAATGGATAATTAAAACGGAAATTATTAGGTAGTATTTATAACCAAACCCAACTGCATTGAAACTCCGTAAACAATAAGGATTTGACTAAAAATAAGATTGCATCGATATGAGTGTCTTTTTATTTATTGACTGCTTCATATTCATATTTTTCAAAAGAGGAAGTCCTTGTGGTGTAATGGCTAATGCACTTGACTGCGCTATTCAGCTACCATTGGGAAAGATATGAACCCCCTTATCCCCTCCAGCTATAGTATCACTGCCATTCTTCTTCAAAGATGGCTTCGGCATCAAATAACCCACAAATGTTGATATGCCATTAAACAAAGAAACAAAACCAAATTTCAAATCCTAGAAAGATAATCTTATTTAAAAACGAGGGTATAGGTCGACTTATGAGTACAATTGTATATACGCAAACTTAATGCAAATTTTAGTAATACATAGATAATTGCTATGACCTTTATAAGGTGGGGAATTTTCTAAACTCTTTATTTAAACAAAATCTATAGCCTCTAAATCCCCTACCATCTGAACTTTCATTGTTATTTACATTTCAAAGGCGGTGCTATGGATTAGTATTTGAATGAAGAAAAGTGGTAGTATCAAATTGCGATGTCAGTTCAAGATAACTAAAGATAAAATTGACAAAGGTAACATACACAAGATTAACCCAAAACTGGGGAATTATTCGAGGAAGAACCCACAAAAATTGTTCAATAAAAAAACTTCCGAAAAGGTCGATACGATCTTGAAAGGAAATTTCACCCATACATATTTGAAATGCTGACACCTGAAAACTATTTGATGGCAACCAACCAATATTGCATATATTCAAAAGGTTTTGGCCGCACTTTTTTAATCTTTGCTAAAGATTTTTATCTGGTATCTACATATACACAGTACTTCACCAATGAAGTATAAGATATACCAACAATTGGGATCTAGGATTCAAACTTAGTTGACTCGCTAAGAATATTTTTTTATTGAATTTTTATTCATTTTTTAAATTGGAAACCTTTACCACACACCTTTTATACAACCATTCTGGAACCCTGGATTTCTTCTTTGATTGAAAGATTTTGTAGTGGTGAACCTTTGAAGCAACCAGGAAAATCAACAGAGTAGTTTATTTGATGTTTGGCCATATCTTTTTGATGATTTGGGTAGGATTTCTGAGAAAGAGAGCGTTAGGCTGGATCAATCAATCAGTGCATCTCGACTATTTTCAAATATAGTTTTAACAAAATCAAAACCATATTTGTACCGCACGAATTAAAGAAATAATTTTGCATCGATATTATCCAAGAATAAAATGATTATTGATAACTACTAGATATCTTGTTAACAGTTAATATTTTATATATTTTCATGCCTTCACAAGAAAGAAAAAAAAAACATTCACACAAATGACTTACCTTCTTTCTGATAATGGAAATATTCACCGTCATTTAATTTTCATTCTTTCAATTGATTTTACCAACTTACCTTGGATATATAATGTAAATATTTCGGACAGCAACAGACATAGAAATTCATGTTCATTTGATTTGTATTCTAAAAAAAGTACAACTTATCGCTTTTTTATTTAGTTTCCAAAACGCAATTTTAAAAAAATTCAACACGAAAGAAAATAAGATTAAATCAGAAAAAAAAGACAATTGCCTGTCAACAATAAAATGTTTATTGAAATTTTATTTTGAGGTGATTTCGAGGAACCGGCCGTGATTTGAATTGTAGTCTTTTCCGGAGACTGCTGCTGTTGCTGCTACGGCTGCTGCTGCGGCTCTTCTTGATGTTGCTGCTGCTGCGGCTGTTGCTGATAATGAAGATAGTCGTAGCATTTCTTCCATTCCTGTCTTTGATGTTCACCCTATCATCAACGTGAGGTTAGAGTACTGACCAAAAATAAAAACCTTTTAAAATATCTCATTTATTTCACCATAATTCTGTTTTTTTTTTTTTTTTTTTTTTAAATTTTTGCTTCATCCCCATAAGACTGAGTATTTTTGTAACTGGGGAATTCAAAAGAACTTGGTGGCAAATTAAGCTGAAATTATTTCCTTTGTCAATTAAAATTTTTTATTTGATGACATTCCAAAAAACAGTTCTTTGTCTAAATTTTCTTGTTTTTTATTTGCTTTTTAAAAAGCTTTTTTTAATGGAATTTAAAAAATCAGTAAAAAAAAAAATGATTATGATTTACATTTTATAAAATCTTCGAACTTATCGGAAAACTTCATACCCATATTTTGCATTCAGTAGCAAAAATTGCAATAGATTTTACTAGCATAAAATTAGGCTAACAGTTTGCTGGTTTGAGATGATTTTTCTAGTTATATTAAAAATCCTGGTGAATTAACTAAGTCACAGTTAATGAGTTTGTTTATGCATTAAGATAACTCATTACTCTATAAAATAAAACTAATGATCTGATTATGAAATGTTTCATCAACACAAAATATTCACTCAGAATGAACTGGTTTACGCATTTTAAACCTAGCAAATATAATAGAATGAGTACTCTTGGAGGAGTAAGTAAAGTTAGCGACCATAGTCGAGGGTGACCCGAAGGCTCCCTTTTCGATAGCTACTACACCAAGGTGTAGGGGAGGGCGCTTCTCCATTCCCAGGATTGCTCCACTTTACCCTTGAACCGTACCTTATAATGCTGAGTGTTAAGCATGGAGGAAGTTCACTTTAATTAGCAGTAAATAAACTACTATTAGATAAGAAGCAAAATTTTTTTCTTGAATAACTTCATAAATTTACCGTAAATAAAATAGATTAAATCATCTAAATCAATGATATATTTTTCCAAGTTATGCTGAGGAAAATATTATGGAATAACCTAATGTTGAGGAACAAATTATATCATGATCTTGTAGTTTGCATTCAAAAACCAACAGATTGACCATGAAATATAACACTTTCGAGTCTGGATAGAAAACTCAAAGCAATATGCTTTGAAAATAAAAAAATGTGCAACGAAAATGAAAAAATTGGTCGAAACAGGAGTTAATGTTTGTGACAAAACTAAAAGAAATCGACTGAATGAAATAGGATTTGCACAGGGTAATTAAAGCTTTTCTGCAGGAAAGGCATATAAAATCTATGTCATGGCCAGGAAACGGTACAGATCTAAATCCAGTATAAAATTTACGGTAGAAATTTTCTAAAAAATGATACATGACGAGGCTCCATCCCTCAAAAAAGGTCAATTCGGGAAAGTTGGACGTGTAAGTTTTTCTTTATTAAGGATCTTCATAATTAGTAGGTTATTTATTTATTTATTTTATCATACTGTCGATGCTTTTTTAAACTATACTATAGGTTAAAAGACCCCTTGACGTCTATATTAAGCAGCATAAAATGCAAGAAAAACATAATTTAGTTTTTGACGTGATATCAATTATCATCTCACACTAACCGTTCATGAACTCAGTCTGGGACTGTAGAATACACCGACTTCATCTCTGCAGTGGAGTAAGACCTCGCCTTACGATTGACACTAAACAATCTGATGGTGAGGCTCCATCCCTGGAGTTTTGTTTAATGCGGAGTACTCCGTCATTGCAATCGGACCAAGGTCCACTCGGGCCCGCACTGGTAGCACCTGAAAGGATCATATCTATGGGTAAAATAAAACTGTTTGACATTAATCTGAGTGCAGATAAATGACTAATGCTAAATTAAATGGTTTGAAATAGAACTATTGAATCATTTAACTGTGTAAACAAATGACTGATGTTTAATTGAATTGTTTGTGATACGAAGGAATACTTGGAACTATTTAGCTTTGTTGACTTATCTTTACAAATAATACATCTCCTATATATGAATAAACCGAATTTGGCATTAAATTACCAACAAAGGTTGATATGTCATAAAATCAAACCAAACCAAACCAATCTATCATTGATGTTATTTCAAACACTCTGGTCGAACACGAGTTATCAGGATGTAAGTTAAATTTTGTCTAAAGCAACGACTTTAATTTTTAATCATGCACATTTTATTTGTGCAGAGGAAAAACGACTATAACATGTATAAAGGAACCAGTACTAGAAATAATAATAATGAAAAATATCCAACTAATGAAAAAGTAACTAAATTCTTATTTTGTCTTTAAAAACTTTACCACTGGTAAATTGACTATATATATATATATATATATATATATATATATATATATATATATATATATATATATATATATATATATATATATGCACGAATGTATTAAAGAACATGAAAAGGAATCCAAGGGCATGTAACTCTAAAACGATAAAAAAACAAAATATTCAGAGGATGAGTTTATTTATGATTGAATATTATGCCAACGTTAAACATTTCTGATTTTTTTGGAAGATTTATTTGAAAGAAGGAAACGTTTAATGTTAGCAGAATATTCAATAAATAAATAAATAAATAAATCTTCTGAATACCTTATTTTTCATATCTTTATAATCACACCCATGTATATATATATATATATATATATATATATATATATATATATATATATATATATATATATATATTTATATGTGTGTGTGTGTGTGTGTGTGTGTGTGTGTGTGTGTGTGTGTGTGTGTGTGTGTTTCTGTATCTATATATATACATATAGATATATATGTATATCTAATCTTTCTCCACATATATACATATTTCAGAATGTTAATACTAGCAAACAAGTTTCATTAAACAAAATAGACCAAAGATAATTAGATTCTCCCTTTTCTTGTCTAAAATCCCAAGGAAGCGTTTATTTAGATCACCTGATGGTAAATATTATCTAAACCAAATCCTGATAATGACCGAAAATATTCAAAGCACAAGATCACAAATGTTTGTACAATATTTTAGTTCATTGGGTGTAGACATACTTTCTTTTCTGGATAAACTAGAACCAAACTATATTAGTGAAATAATGCTGCATATATATATATATATATATATATATATATATATATATATATATATATATATATATATATATATATATATATATATATATATATCGAGAGAAGAGTGAGCGAGTGAGTGAGTGAGTGATAGTATTGCCCATAAATAATAATACTCCAGCAATATTTTTATATAAATCAAAATTCCAGGATTTTAATATTCCTAGAATATTATACAACCAAAACGTGTATTATGTCGTCTTATTTATTGCAAAATTTTATGGTATTAAAACTATGAAATCAAAAATTAAATTTCAAAATCTTTGTAACCACAAACAAAACTATAAGTTGGCGAACGTAGTCGAGGGCGACCAGAAGGCTCCCTTTTCAATAGCTATAAAACCAAGGTGTAGGGGAGGGCGCTACACTTTTCCCTGGATTGCTCCACTTTACCCTCGATATGTACCTTATATTGCCAAATGTTAAGCAAGGAGATATCAAGTACCATTTTCAAGGTCTTTGGTATGACGAGACCTGGGATTGAACCCAGGTCTCCCGGACCATTGGCTAACACTCTACCCACTAAGCCAATGAGTGCACTTATTTTTGGATTTTTGCATATTTGCTTACAATTCCCATTTGGTAATAAATAGTATTTCATGATATCCTACGAGAAAGCATAATTTTTGTCTACAAATATTAAAAAAAAAACTGATATCATTTGTTTAGAAGATAATTAACTTATTACTAATGTAAATTACTTGTTCATTTGTGTATAAATGTTCTATTCTGTTCACCATTAGTAGTAGCCATTGAATTAACGTACACCTTGTATATCTTCAAAATGAATAACTTCAGAGAAACATCAAAGATCTTTAGACTCTCATGACACTACAGAGCCGCAAACGATGAAGCAATAATTTTCAAAAGCAATCAGAAGTAAAAAAAAAAAAATCTGTAAAGACTGCAAGATTGCATCGATAATGATATTGGCAACCTTCAAATCAGTTTGAAAAAATAATTAAATTTAACTCACCTGTGATACATTTTAAATAAAAATTACCTGGAACGGATTTTCACTGCTCATATAAGATTTAAAGACAACCACTTATTTATTTTTCCTTTTCATAAACTGAAAGACAAGACAGCTGCTTGAAAATATCAAGAAAAGTAAGATCTTTAAAAGAATCAAGACTATTTCAAATGAACTTGGCATCTCTCTTAACACAGCGTAACATCAGAAAACTTTTTGGTTGTGAAAGGAGGAAGAAACTAGTGACTGAAGTATTTGATTATTATCAAATTCTTCAGCTATGAAATTCTGTTTCTAAAATATAAAATTGGATAAACTTGACATGAATAGTTGAAAATTTAATGTAAATGTCCCATGTTTTTAAGGTTATAGTTCCGTGGTCACACTGCGTCAGTAAGGGTGCTACAGTTTTGTAACAAGCAAATTTTTACAGGATGTAGTCATTAGTACCACACACACTGGTTTTGAATTCAGAGTTTTTCCTTCTCCTACACCTGTTGCCTTACTAAGGCTAAATAGTTCTTTCTGAATTACTTACAAACTTTAACTGAAGACGGGGAAAGAAGAGGAATTGATGCTTTTCCCAAGAGCATTGGAACGAAAGTGAAACGCAAACAACCTCGTTTAGGAATTAAACTTGGCTCGTCGAGACTGTTTCATAAGATGATGAGTAAAAGAAAAAAAAAACAATCAAACTGTATAAATAACTGAAAACTGACCTGGAACAATATTGAAGTGTGGTTTCAATGTGTACAACAAGCCACTAATTGAACCAAAAAGGGTTTTATTTGGACCAAAAGCCAAGGAGATTCTCACTGTTGCATAAAAAGACATAAAAAGAACGGCAATTATTTCCCAAAGAGCATTTGAACAAACCACAGTCCATCTGACCAAATATCTAGTAAACCAGGCTTTCCCAACGTTTTTAAATCACCACCCATTTTTAAAAAGAAATTTGATACAATCTGCTTTTCCATTTGTTAGAAGAAATTCCTGTCCTTCTATATGAATAGAATTCTAAATTTTTAGATTTGTTTCTAAAAGTAAAATCGAAGTTTTTTCTATGAGAAAAATTGCATTAACCAGCAAATAATAACCCTAAAGGTTTAATATAAAATTAAAAGAAAAAATCCTCAGTAGCTTTTGCAAACTCCTTGAATTTTTGAATGACCCCCCCTTTTGAGAAGGTTTACTGCAAAGAGACAAAACCATCAGTCATATTTTCCGCAATACACACCAAAGATTTGCTTATAGATTATGAAAGTAATCTGACAAGGAAAATATAACAAACAAACACCAATTTACAGTTAAACATATCGAAAGATTAGAGTGTTGAGGGGGGTGCTGTCCCTAGTATTGGAGGCTTTCACTATCTCAAAGAATTGTGAAATCAAAGAATTAACAAGAGATTTTTGAGCAAAACGTTTATCCAGTGTAAGAAAACTAAGTATTAACCGCAAGATTATGGATTATCGATCAGAAAAATGTCCCAAAAAGGGAATATCTTAAACGGGTCAGAATAGAATCTTGCTTTTAATTCCAGAGAAATTCTTTGAAGAGAGTTTAAAATCTGCATCTGAGGAAAGGAATCCAAGTAGTTGCAAAAAAAAAGTGGGAGAACAGCCTATAGTCAGGCACAAGGAACTCATGATGAACTATAAGAAACTTTTCGGTATTTATTCAAACGCTTCCAAGGTGCTGGAATGGGACACAAAGTTGGTTTAAAATGAGTATCCCGTTGAAAACAAGATTTCTTGGGAGGAGGTTGCGTAAACATTGTTCAGTTCTATCGTCATTGGCGTTTTAGAACGCCCAAGGCAATGGGCAATAAACCCTGCTCTTCCCCTTCAGACGAAAAGCAGGTGTTGCGTGCGGTGGAAGGCTCCCTGAAGTTGAGTTGCTTTATATTTATAAATACAAATAATGTGCCAGTTATGCTAAAAAATGTTTGGAGGCAGTCAGCGTTTCAAAACAGTTAACAAGTCAATACTAAGACAAGGCATACAAGTGATATTTTCAAATTCTGTTTTATCATTTTTTGCATAAAAGTTAAAAATTATCTGCAAATTATATTGTGGACATTATTAAAACATTCAGAAAATTTTTTTGTACATTTCTATTAATTTATGAAGGTATCGTATAGATTATATAAAAGTGCTAATATGCCATAATAATGACCAGAACGTTGTGTGTGTGTGTGTGTGTGTGTGTGTGTGTGTGTGTGTGTGTGGTATCTGTTTTGATACTGATTAAACGAAGATTTATTTTTATTTTTATTTTTTAATTTTATTTTTCAATAATCATATTTTCCAGTAATCATATAGTTCAGTTTACCGAATAAAAGTGATATTTTACCCATTTTTAAGAAAAAAAAAATTGATATGACCTCACTATATGAAAGTTTTTTTTAATGTTATGTAAACCTCCATTGGGTTATTTAATGCTAAAGCTATCCTTCTAGAAGAACAGCAGTGACGCTATTTAACCCATAGCTGGGTTGATAAAGGGGTTCATACCTTTCCCAAGGGTATTTGTCCGAAAGTGAACGTATTAGCGCGACTGGACTTCAGACTCGCTTACAACGATTCCACAGTCTAGCTCTTTAACCAGTACACCACGAGGACCCCCCCCACAAAAATTCTAATAGAGAATCAATAATGACTATGAAGTTTAAAATCTATTGAAAGTTAAGCATTAAGCAAAATCCAAATATGAACATGTCTTACGCAAGAATGAGACGCATAAAATCCTCTGTGATTTTGAGATCCAATCAGATTACCTGATCCGGTTCAGAAGATAAGATCAAGTGATAATTAACAAAAAGAGAGAAAAAAAAAAGAAAAAAAAAAGAAAAAGAAAAAAGAACCTGCCGTATAGTGGACTTTCCCTTCCCCGCAAACTATTAAGTGAAAATGAAAGAAAGCCAAAAAATAGACAAATACTTGGATATTGCCAGAGTACAAAGAAGATGTAGAACATGAGAGTAACGATGATACAAATTATAATTGGTGCGCTTGGAACGGTACCCAAAGACTAGAAGAAATAGAAATCGGAGTACGAATCGAAACTATCCAAACTATAGCATTGTTCATATTAAACAGAATACTAAGAAGAGTCCTGGAGACTTGGGAAGACTTGCTGTCATTTAAACTCCAGTGAAAGACCATAACTAACGCTGATGTGAAAAACTATCTACGAATAACTATAATGAAAATAAATAATACAAGTGATAAACGATATTTCACAAGAGATGACATGGATATGGATAAGAAAGGGAAATCTAAAGAGAAAAAAAATGAATCTCTTCAAAGCGCTGCACAAACCAACGCCATAAGGACAAACTATTTTAAAGGAAAAATAGATAAGTCGCAAAAAAAAGAGCAAGTGTATGTTATGTGGTAATAGAGACGAAGCGATTAATAAGTGAATGAAACAAATTGACGCATAAAGAGTATAAGACGAGACACGATTGGGAGTTGTGTAAGAAATTTTAATTTAAACATACGAACAAATGGTATATGTACAACCCAGAATCCATTCTAAAGAATGAGACGCCAAAATTTCTTGGGGATTTTGAGATACAAATGGATCACCTAATCTCGACCAGACGACCAGACCTTGTGAAAGTCAACAAAAAAAGATAAACCATTAGAATAGTGAACTTTAATACATCAACAGACCAAAGAGTAAAATTAAAAGAAACTGAAAAGAGAGGTATGTATCTGGACCTTGCTAGAGAGCTGA